>JAQFZH010004675.1:0-11639 GCA_034695485.1 Entomobrya nivalis
TAACGTGACACATCACATGATGGAGAAATCAGACGAGCAATAATAAACACTACCACCACTGCTCTGCTCTCGCTCTCACACACACACTCATCAAACCGATACTCTGTTTTCTCTTGTTTCTCTTCCAATAAACTTTGTTTTGTTGTTGCTCTCTTTTTTTCTCCAGAATACCAGTATGCCATACTCCTCTATAGTTTTTTCTCTCCATTCTTCATGCTGTCACTCGGTTTTCCCTACTGTGTGTGTTTGTGTCTTACATAATGTTTGGAACTCAACGAAAAAATGCGCTTTTAGTAATAGTATAAGTAGTATAAGCATAACAATAACAAACACAATGACGACAAGTTTACTCACGCGACTCGACTTGAGTGTGGGTAAATGTGATAATCATATCATGTGACTATAAAAATGGAAAGCATACATAAATATATGTACTACTTTTACAATGAGACTGTAAAAATATGTGTATAGAATTGAGATGCATAAAAACTCCCACTTACTTTTATAGAAAATCCACCCAGGGAAACCCACTCGTTTGCGGTGTTATTAGTTTTGCTGATATTATTATTTCATTATTACAACACATATTTCTTTCCAGTAACAAAACAAGCTGTCAAAAAATCAAATAATATCTTTGCTTAAATATTCTTTCTGTCTTTATTTGTACCCGTAACAGCCTCTTCCGCAGCAGTAGAACAAAAAAATTCTACAAAATATAAATTCTCTTTCTTGCTATTACTAACAGTGGTTGTTCTTGATGGTAAAAATATATGAAACTTCTTTTGCTTTCACTTGCTTGTTGTAAGGTAGCTCATTTGGCTGAGGTAGTGGTGATCGTAGTGGTAAAAGAAAAACAGAATTTGTAGGCGTCATCAGTTGTGCTTTCATTTTTTTTCACCGTTACTCCACCACATCTCTTCTCTCTGCTATATTTTCTGCCTTCAAAACACATCCATCCTCTGCTTTCTTTGATGATGACGAGCTATCTACCAGTTTTTTATTTTATTTTCCCCCCTTTTATATGATATATCCGTCAAAGTTGACGGTTAAGCTAACTTTCATAAAGACGAGAGGGAAAAAGTGGAGCAACTTTATCCGGTTGACTGGTTCACTTAAATTTGCTTTTAGTTATAAAAAGTTTTGAAGAAGACATGTACACAAGAGAAGGATCATCATCATCACAGCGGCATCATATACGTACATATGTTCACGTGATGTTTTAGTAATACATTATACCTCTGCTATATAAAATTGTATCATGAAATTCTTGTTTTTCTCTTGCAGTTTATATGCAAAAGTCCGTCGTCTCCACTAATACACTGTACTTAATAAAAAGTTGTGTACATAGCGCATATACTATACTACTAATAACTGGTTCCACTTGATCTGTCTGTCATGTCATATATTATGTGTGCCTAAAGCGCTATGTAAATAGTGAAACTCACTAAAGATATCACACCACACACACCACAGTAAATTATACTAGCAATAATTTGCACGTTTCGTGTGTCTTTTGTACACTTTTCTGCAGATACTTTGTTAGTATCCGTAACTGATCTCTAGCATTAAAAACATCTATGCTTTCTCCTCATAATCAGCAACCATTGCTTTCACTTTTTTGTACTGCTTTTACAAGCTGCTGGTGCTGATGTTGTATAAATGTACATATATGACAGCTTGAATACTTTTGCTTCTCATAACAATCAAGCTGACTTGACTACTACACGCGCCGTTGTTTGGAATGGGAAAATGTAATCAACACTTTCATTAAAAGTGGCACTTCTCTTTTTGTGAGACGATGAGGATGTTTATGATACTGACTTTTGACGAGGAGAAGTGCACAACTCAAAAATTGGTGTGTGTACCCTTTTTTGTTATGCCAGGTTTATATAGTTTTCCTTTTTAGTACTCTATATTAGGCTGATGTTCTCACAACACAACTGTTGTTTAACTCATTTACTGCTTCACACACAGAAGAAAATCTTGTTGACTGGCTGGCTTCCTCGGTGCTACTGACTGACTATGATGATGGGATGATACTACTGTGTGTGAAGATACGATTATCCTCTTTCATTTTCCCTTTCTCTTTCACTTAGTTTCTGATACTGCTACTTGTGCAAGCCTCTTGCTGTCATATTCATAAAAAAGAAGAAAACGTAATTTGAAAACTTTACATTTTTATAACTCCCACTTGAAGGGCAGAAAGCAGCAAAAGAGTTGCACAGCTCAAGAAAATAAAGTTGGAGAAATTAGGAATAATGATTGACGTAACGTTTCTCCTGTTTTGCTGTTTCAACTACCAACTATACATAGTATGCATACTTGGTATGCAAATTTTTTTTAGCATAGCATAAATACAAAAAGCTACGTTGACAAGCAAAAATATGTAATAATGTAATATACACTCTCACACAGATACACACATACACTCACACTTTTATCCAATCTTTTTCTCTTTTCCTCCACAAGAAGAAAAATTTACTAGGAAGGAGAACGGTGTAGAAAAGTTGTATGTTTTTTTTGTGTGCTACTCTTTTGCTCTTTTCACTTCTCCTTGTACTTTTTCCTCTCTCTCTCTCTGATTTTACTTTCATTCACTCACTCTCAGTCAAATGATGATAGAAAAATGAAAAAATAGTGAGAAAATGTCGAAGAAGTATAAGCAGAAAAAAGGCAGGTTTCGTCGATATTACTTAGTGCTTTTTGCCGACACAACGTCGAAAGAAAAACATTATGGATCTCACTCACTCTCTGGTGAGCTTTAGCTAGCGCTAGTTTTTTCTTCGTTATGCATGCAACCAAAAAAACAGAGCCAGAACCAGCATAGCAGCGCGCACACCACACACACATACACACAAGGTATATATAAGCGTTTTTTTATAATAATACGGTTTTTGCTTAAGCGTTCTTCTAGTTTATCTTCACTTTTTGGTTGAAGTGAAAGTAAAAAAGGAGAAAGTGATAGAGAAAGGGAATTTTTTATGGAGCGGTGGTGGGAACGACGAGCATGAAGGAAAAAAATAAACGTAGCAGTTTTACTGCTACTGCTTGTCTGTATGCTATATTATCTACTTTCTTTTTTGGTTCTATTGCTGCTGCTGCCGTTAATATGTTTCTTTTCGTTTTTGTGTAGGCTTTATGCACCTTTATTCCTTTAGATTTTTTTGGTATAAAAAAGTAAGTTTGCCCAGCTATCGTGCACTGGTTATGCACTTCGCTCGGCCGCCTCACACTATCTGCCTGGTATTTGGTCTCGGAGCCTGCGAGTCATCACGCTTTCCCCAATCTTGTACAAGGAGAAAAGAAAAGAAAAAAAAGAAACCAAAACGGAGAACAAGCTTCTGCAAAGCTGTGTGCCGAGAAGATGCGTTACTGCGCTGCTTCTGCAGGTTCATTTATGTTAGTTGGTTTTAGAGTTGGTGTAATGTTAGAACTGGAAGAACACATGAATGCTATGTATCACCATCACCATACCATATACACACTGGTTTTGCTTGGTAACATTGAATTGAGAATGGTTGATGTGAGTTATTACATGCACATGAATGTGGCTCCTCTTTCTCTATGGAAAGTTGTTGGTATTTTCATATTACTCCATCTCTCTCTCGGTCTCACTGTTTTCCCTCTCTTTCTCCAGAGCTGCTTGTTAGTCTCCTTTCATTTTCTCTGTGTGTTCAATTCAGTGTTCCAATCCAGCTTTGTATATTCTTTTCCCATATATCTGATTGATGTAAGAGTGCAGACAATTGGAAAGGATGCATGTACCAAAACAATATTGGATATATTTTATGTCAACATACTAACAACAACAGGACAGGAATCGTTCAATGTTGTAGTACAAGGTCTCTCTCTGCAGTGTAATATGCATATACGTAAAATGTATATACTTTCATGAGATTGCCGAAGAAAATATTTTATCTTTGACACTTTTCCAGATTTTGAGATATAAGAGTTTTATGTTTTAAGACACGGCGATGTGACATGGGCAAAGTGACTTGAAAAATAATATCACTAGAAACTAGAAAGAGATATGAAAAAGGGAATTGGATAAAGAGGGAAAATAAAAGATACGAACAAGTTTTTCGCTGAACGGCTAGTATGGACGTAATATGTAGTGATAGTAGTCAAGTGAGGGAAGAAGATGAAGAAGTCGGTCTAACTCAAGAGGACCACAAAAAGTACACAAGTAAAGTATGCCATTCAAGTTTTGAAGTCCATTCCACTTTAGAAGATTCAGTAGAGCAGGAGCAGCAGACAACAACGGTGAAGTGAAGATATAGTCATAGTGGTTCCATTTCCAAAGTTTGTCTAGAAGGACAAGCTTCTTCTTGGAATATGATGAGCAGGATGAAGGATGGTCTGTGAGAACTAGTTTCGTTATGCTAAAAAGGAATGTAGTGTCCATATATGTTCGATATTTATATGTATACCAGTTTGGTTATGTATATTTGGGGGCGTTGTGATATGCACACTTTAGAAGAACTAACAACAATAATAGGTACATGATATAACTGTTTGTAGTTAGCTCACATTCATCATGTTAATGCCCATCCTCCTCCGCGCCCTCATGTTGTAACGTTATGAATGTTGAAGAGAGCATCATCGCTCGTTCCATCTTCTTGACTTGGCTTTCTTTTGGGAAGCATTTTAGTTATCTAGTCGTGATAGTTAGATAAACTGCACGACAACTTCTTTCTCATCTTCCAAGATTGCCATAAATATGCATATACTTACCTCACGCACGACATAAAAGGAGAACTTCTTTCATAAAAGATTGTAAGCATGTCTATATGCTGAATATACATAAAATTGAATGAGCGAACAACTACGGCATAATTTATTATTTACTACAATCAACTCGCTCTCTCCCTCTTTCAAGTTTGCTCTTTCTTTGTCCTTCCCTTCTCATCAAAACTAGTTGGGTTGACATAAGTTTTAAACGTGAAAACGTACCTAACCTTCATATATGCATCATACGTGTATGTGTATTGTACTCTGTTAATAATTCATGTAAACGTGTGTGTTTCTGAGTGAGTTAAGTGTGCTCTGGTTAGTTGAAAATGGATGGTTTTTGGCGTTTAAAATTATGTTGTGTATATACATATTATGCACCTTATGTCGTGTGATGATTATGTCGCTTAAATCGTGGCACAAGTAAAAACTAAGAGGAGTAAACAAGGAAGACAGGAAAGGGGGGAAAAGATGATGGTAGTGCGAAGGGCGAAGAGAGTTTTTATTATTAAATCATGAGACATAATATGAGAAATACATAAAAGCATATCTAAAAACTTTAAACATAGTTTTTCCTATAAACATCCACACATTTCCACTCGATTAATGTCGTGAATTTGAGGAACAGCTTTCTCGGTAAAATTTCGCATTACTTGCCCGTTGAGTTGGTTCTTGACGTGATTCGGGATATGCATTAAAACGATAATTATGATGGCTATCTATTTGACAACTATGAAAAGTAAGGATTAACGCGATGCGATGCAAATGTATTATTTATGATTAAGTCACCATGAATTCGTATAGCTTGCTGAGTATATTTAAATACATAATATGTGCACTGTACTCCGATAATTCGCTCGCATATAACTGAAATATTTACTATCGGTTTATTGTTGGATAAGCTGAAAGAATTTGACAAACAATTTCTTTCCGAGAAAGCGGGTTAAAAAGAGATGAAATGAGTGAAGGAAAGCCTAAAGAGTAACGCAGCCTTTTTTTATGCAAAAAGGATTGTTTCCGTTCATATTAATGTACACACCAACATGCAGTGCTGGAGACATAGCCATTTCAACAAAAACAACACGCAAACCTCTCCAATTCCCATTTCGTTCTTTTCCACATGAATTCCCTGGTTTGCTGGTCGTTGTTATTTATATGTTTGAGCATAGCATATTTTCTAACCCTTTTCTCTTCATCGGATAACAGCATAGCACAAGGTAAAGGGATAAAATGCAATCATGATCTTTGTTGCTTTTCTCCTGACACCATATCCCAATTGGAATTCATGCATATTGCAATCCCATCAAAACCCTCCGTGTGCGGTGGTGGTATAGTATAGTGTGTGCAGAGTTGTTTTTTTGGTATAATATGGTGTGTTGATGGCGATACGATTCATGCGATGCTCTGCTTTTCTCAGCTAAATTTTGAAGGGGCATAAAAATTCATTAAATGTGACAGGTAATTTCCTATGAACATTAATATATTTCGTCGTTTTCAAATGGATCAAGATTATTTATATTATAGCATTTACGTGTGAATGTGCTAACTTGAAGAATGAGGTGAATGGTTATTAGAGATACTCATAAAGCACAGAGAGGTATACTTGAAACTTACTTGTATGCACTGAATACTGACTGTGCTGTCCATATATTCAAGTGAAAATGTATTTTCTACTAGTGATCCGATGAAAGAAAAATCCAGACATTTGGTTTTTAACCTTTTCTCTATGAACACAGAGATTGCTTTCTTGATGTTGTTTATTATGCAGATTCGAAAACAAGGTTTTTTCTAAAGTGCAAATTTTTTTCCGAGAAATTTGGGAGAAAGTTTGGTAAATGCTCGAGTTTAGCATTATTGTCTATCGTATAAAATTGCAGAATTTTCACTGACATTAAGCCATAATTTTGACAAATAAGATTAAGAACTATATCATCATTAGATATATTAATTTCTGTACTACCAAAATACTGTATTTTTACCTTTCCTGCTTATAGTCGCTATATATATAGTTGTTTGAAGATAATAATTCTTAACATTTTTACCTACTTCAATTTTAGGTGAAGTTTCACATAATTTTATTACATAGAATCTTTTCTTTCTCAGGGTTAGGTTGATTTTATCTCTTTGAAAAGAACAATTTACATACCTCCAATTTGCTGAAAACTGAAGACAAGCCAAGCTGTGGCATTACTCCTAAGCTGCATGTGAAGGATGATGCTCTTGGAGAATAGTAGCATTATAAATTTTATTTCTGGGAAGCATGTAGTAATAAGGGACATTTTTATCATAGGATATTTGCTTTCCACTACTTCTCTTTCCCTGTACTGGCTGCGCTATGTGAAAGAAAAAGCCTTCAAAATCAATAATATAGCATCACCTTAAATTTCTCCGTTGTGAATATGGTGAAAAATGGATGAAAGGGCAGTGTCACGAGTGTGGGTCATCAAATCCTCTATATCCTCCTGTCACTTATCTCTGTGCTTCTAATCAAATGTTTTATTATGTCTCGTGTCTTACCAAGAAGGTTAAATTTAGGAATATATTAACTCGATACCGATATGCTCTATTTGGTATTCCTTTTTCTGAGAATCCATCCATTGAGTAAAATAATATGTAGTAATATATGTAATAGTACGAACTGCATGAAAATGTTATGTTATTATGTAATGTAAATATCCTTCAATCTTTCAACATTACGGTAATTCACCGATAGAAGTTGATACAATGTTTTCTCTATTCATACCAAAATCATTTCTTTTATACTTGAACTGAAAGCGACGAGCCCATGCATGTTACATACTTTAAACATACAAATGCTTTAAGTTGTTTTTAAGCTTGAGATGATTTCCTTGGTATACGAGGATGAGGAATGAATGAATTCATCAGACAGCATGAACAAGGGCATAAATAGATCAAAAATCGTATAGGCCCGCAGACAATTGTCTAGCCAGAGAAGCATTTGTACACGACAAGTGAAGCACAAAATGAATGACGGCTATACATATTTGAGCAAGAAACTTCAGAAATGAACATCTCATCCATAACTATGAATAGTGCAAGTGCAACAAACATGTCAAAAGTTGCGTTGTTGATTAGTGAATTAAATGTATTATATTACCATTACATTATCACTCCACACACACGAAACACTCTCATGAACACAAGTTTATTTTTAATTTTTTTTAGTAAATGAAAGGCGTAATATTTTATTTCAGCTTTTAGAATCATTAGACCGCTACAGAAAATGCTTTCACCATTTTTATCATCATTATATTATTATTACTCAATCAATCAATTGTACGATTAAAAAGAAATGCCTTCACTCATTTTGTAACAATGTTCAAATTAGAAATTGTAGTATTATTTTTTATCAAGACAAATTACAAACCATCATCATTATCATAAAACGTACCATCATCAAGACATACATAAACATACACACAAATTACACAAAAATGCTACATTCTATTTCTTTCCTTGTAAATATTAGATATAGACAGAGAGAGAGAGAGGAATCGGTATAAGTTTTTGTATATAATAAAGTCTAAAAAGCATGCTTATAATATATTGTTGTAGTATAGTAAAGGTTTTTTTGCAGTAATATTATTTTTTTATGTAGTTTTGTCATACAGTTATATCATATATGCTTAATTAATAATAGTAATAAACTTTTCAAGCAATTAACATGTTTTTAACAAAGATTTTTTCCTTTCTTTATAACGTTTTTTTCCCTCATGATCATCAGACTCATGCAAAGCACACTACAGACATATTTTCAATTTTTTTTTGGTTTTCCAATATATTAAATGTGACAAATCTGTTTTCACGCGGTTTTTTAAAACTTTTTTTTCTAAGGACAATTACAGTTGCAAATTTCGCAATTTTTTTGTATTGCAGCTCGGATTAATAATCATAATATAGCAGCAGGGACGCTAGTTTTATAACTAAAACTAATAGGTAATTTTTTTACGTGATTCAATTTACCCCGTAATAAAGTTTTCTCTCGGTTTATAGCCCTTCTCTCCCTAACTATTATGCAACGCAGCTAATCATAATTTAATTTTTTTGTAGGTTTTGGTAAGTTTGTATAATAATGTAATAAATATATTAAAATGCTATATAAAATTGCCAAGAACCAGAAAATGACTATTAAAATTTTACACCGCTAATCTTACGTTTTTAGGTAAACATGTAATGTAGACTCAAGCTAATAGGTAAAATGTGTCTTAATATCTAATGCTTATTCGATAACGTATTTTTTTCATCTTTACTTCAAATTTTGAAGATTTTTATTCGTTCTTTTTATGACATTCCTTACAAGGTAACTTCCGGTTGTAGCACAACTTTTTAATAATATTTTTTTATTTTTTACTATTTTCTCGTCCGATTTCAAAACAGGTTCACCTACTTTTTTTATGAATCTTATAAAATGGTTTCACAATTACTGTGCAATTTTATATGCAGTTATAATTGTTTGTGTATCTTTTTTATTGTATATAATTGGAATATTGACAAGCAGACTTTTAGTAAATGGTAATCGAAGGCGTTCAATGATAATCAATTTATCATACAAGACTTTTAAACCTGGAAAATCCTCCTGATGTTTATTTTCTTTTTCAAATGTATTAAGTCAAATAAGTTAATAATGTTATGTCATATATTCGTATTCAAACCCGAGATGGAAAATTTACGTCTTGTTATAATCGTAAAAAATTCTGCTGCTCTCACTCTCATTCATTTCATTCTTACACCTCCTTGATCAACCATTAAAAACTTGTGTGTTTTTTATGAGGAACAACGCAACATGGTGCATTATTAAACGTTTAAATGTTCGTTATATTTTCTTAACTGTAAAAGTAGTAACGGTAAGGATAGGGGTTACCTTTTGGAACATGAAGTTTATGGTAAAAGGATGTAATGCTATAAATACCTGACCTACCTGGTGACGTCGATGTCTTCTTTTTATAGTACATAGTACACTTGACAGTGAAAGTTTATCTTGATAATGAAAGAATTTCTATCAGATTACTTTATTCGGTTAAGGGCAGTCAATGCAATAGGTAGAAATGTTTTTCTCTTTAATGTTTAAGTGTAAAGATTCAAGATTATTTTAGGCTAGTCTGTTCTTTTTACAATATTTTATACATATTTAAACTGTACTAGAGCTAAGCTGACATATAATCTGTCGAGGTGAGCAAGACCAATTTGTCTAAAATGCTATGTCAATGTGTATAGAGAATCGTGCCTCGATTTTTTTTGTTTCAGGTTATCGGTCTCGTTGGTGGTGGCGAGTGTGTCTAAATAGTCTAGTCTAGTGCCTAAATAATTTTGTGTCAAGGTTGTCTTCTATAAATTTTATCGCCTCAATTTCATCTCAATGAACTGATACTGACAACGATATATAATGTGTCTAGAATGCATAGATAGATGGATATCCATGTTATTAATCTTTTTAACAAATTTAGTTACAACTTACAACCCGCACCGAAATCATTCATCCTAATTTAATAAGAAAACATTTTTGTATGCAGTTAGAATTTAAATATTATGCCTTTAACTTTTTTAGATATTTTTTTCACACAGAGTATTGGTTATTATAAATACCTCATAGAAACTATTGTTAAAACATTATTGTTGTATTAGTTACGTAGGCAATGACATTTTTATTCGCAATTTTTATATTCTTGTAAGTCCCCATAATTTATTCACATTTCTTGTTTTTTTTTGTTCTATGTAATTTTATATGAATAACTAATCGTTGACTGACTTGCAAATGTGTTTCCATAACAATGAGCCTAAGGCAGCTGTTGTGTTACCTAACAAAATTATAAGTTTTCATATAATAATCCCGTGTAAATGTAACAATGACACCTCCGCTAAACTTGTTATGGAAAAATTGTAAATACATGTGGCAAAATTTTAACGTTTCATCACCGAATCGTGTTATTCAATTGATCTTATTGCATCCAATGTCAGATCAATGGCATCGTAGCTTAGTTATCGAGATGTTTTTAATTTACTAATTTAAGCAGGCCTTTTGTATGCTTCATTTTTTACAACAGGAACCTTATTCTTGTACAACAACATAATATTATTGGCTAATTACTATGTAGAAAGCTTTTTTTCTTCCTTTCTCATTTTGAAGAAACTAAAATATTTAACAAATACACTTTATACAGTTGAAGATGTAATATGTTCAAAATTTATGTCTGCGTAGATTCTATCTCTCTTGCCTGCTTTGCACACTATCCTGAATATAAATATAGTAACAGTCAGCTACCAAATATATGCACCACACCTTTACCTTTTTCTAAAAGTAAATGAGTAAAAATTCAACGCAAAAAATGAAAATATACAACTGCTATGCTCAAAAATAATTGTGCTCTTTTAAAAATATTGTATGTAATAAAATATGCTAATGAACAAAGGGTTTAAAAGTTGAAACGCATCTTTGAAACAAAACAATGCTAATATTTATATGCAATTCATCATACACAGTATCGAAGAAAATAATCAATCTAGTGCTTTTGTTTTTTAGTAAAATATACTGACCAATATTATGTACGATAACAACAGTTAGCAGTATAGTAGTAAGTTGCAGTAAAAATAGTTGGAGCCTTTTAGCTTTGCACATGATGACAACCAACATAGGTACACATAAGAACTACACGACAAAACACACGAAATCGAACACTTTTTGATGATAATAAGCCACAGACCGTTACTATAATCAATAATATAATAAAATCTGAACATTGATTATTGTGTTGGTTTTTGGTGTATTTTTTATACAACGTGCTTATTACAATAACCTCTGTAATTTATAACAATAGTAGTACACAATATTATTACGTAATGTACTAATGGCAGTTTTTGCTTGTTAAGGAGTTCCTTCATGAAATGTGTTT
>JAQFZH010004676.1:0-11638 GCA_034695485.1 Entomobrya nivalis
GGACCACCAAAGTATAATTCATACCAATTCGATCCCGAAGATATTGTGTAAAGATAAAGCTCGCTTCTAAACAGGATTGATATGAAATGCTGCGAATAGTTGCCTCTGGGTTCAATAAGTCGTAGTAGCATTTTAAAGTAGGCTGGATCGATACCAAGTAAATTAAACTGATTAAAGTTAGCAGAGAATGCAACTGTTCCACGGGTGTATATAGTAAATCCGTTAGATTCTAAACTGGCAAACGTATCATAAGGAATTGGTGCTCTTGGTAAAGTGATTGTTGTTATGTTCTCATTGCGAAATAAGTTGTTTAAAACAATTGAACAAAGCAGGACGACACCGAAGAGTATACGATTTGATATTGATGCGTCGATAAGGTATGTCTTAATTGGATCTCCTTGTTCCATCCACATTTTGATCACGTCAAGCCAAGGTAATTTACAACTCGTCAGTTTTCCCGATGGACTTGGGTGTATTTGAGACTTGTATAACTCAAAAATATATTTTGCTAAATAGCTAACCGATGTCGTAGTTAAAGCCAAACCCAACCAAATATACGAATCGAAAACTGAGACCAATTGAACAAAAGCTCCGTTTAGACCTGTCACTGATGTGTTTCCACAACTAACAAATTTAAGCTGGGATGGATGAAAATGGTAGGGAAAATAGTCAAATTTCCCAGCCGGATTAATAAAGAGAGCTGGGAATAATACACTTTTCTTTGCAATTGGACAAGTTAAAATTCTAACGGATTTTTTCAATAAATATAGATCCACATGTCTGGTTTGTGAAAAATTGGCCAATGCAGTTGATAATAAACCCATTTCAGTAATATGCCTCATTTTGTCGACGTCGAGTTTCGTAGAACTTTTCAGTGCAAAATTGAGGAATATCTTGTACTCATTATTGTTTTCAATGTTTTTGAGTACTTGGCCAAACGTTGGGAACATAATAGTTCCCCAAATCATTTTCCTGTAGTGTAACTTATTTCCTTTTGCGATTTCGTTTAAAAGATGGTCGTATGGTAATAGGTTGCCTAGTGAAACAAAGCCATAAACGGAACATTCTGTGCAGTCACGGCAAGCCCAATAAATACCATCTTTTTTTTCAAGAATATCAATAAGTATTTCGCGGTTAGCTGTGGTGAATGTGTATGGCATGTTAGCCACTCCGTCTTTGAAAATTGTTAGCGAGTTAGCTAATCCTACAAATGTGTTTTGAAAAGTTTTTGGATTTTTGTCCAAGACAAAGACATCAAATTGGGCTCGCGTCACTGGAAACTCTGTTATTAATTGATTTATCTTGGGATGTAATTCCATCATTTTATTTTCCGGGAGTTGAACAGGTATGTGGTACATGAAGTGCTTGAATGAACTGGGAATATTAAAAAACGCGAGGTTGAGTTTTTTGTCAAAATCGAAATACGTCGAGTCCTCATATATGCTTGGTGGATTTAAGTACACATGCGCTTCACATATCCAAGATTTCGATACACTTGTTTTGTCCCAAAACGGAAAATCTATGCAACGTTGTTCATGATTTATATTTTTTGCAGTAGGGAATGATATATGAATGGTTTTTTGGATATTTTTCTGAAGGGAATATACTCACTTGAGTTTCATGTTCAATGTTTCTTTTATTCTGAATTTTGTAAGCCACTTTAATCACAAGATATCTTGATAAAACGATTGGTGTAATTAATTCAGTGTTAGATTCGATATCAACGTTTTTGTAGTTTACTACGTGGAGAAGGCATGTGGAGAAAAGGTTTTGGTACTTTTTAATGCTAACTTGTTTAGTTAGAGATATTTTTAAAGAGGTTGTTCCAATTCGATTTAGTTCAGTTATTTTTGTGGTACTTTGCGTGCACTTTGAAGACAAGATCATGCACAACGTGATGTAAAAAAGAAAACCTGTGTGGTTTAATTTGAACATGATGATATTTGAAAGGGATATTGGCAATATTGTTGAAATGATTTTACTTTCGTAATGTATTCACGAGAATGCTGAAATTGTTGAAATATTCAAGTTCAAGAAAAGGAAATTTCCAAGTTTTTGAAATGAATAAATATTGCATGAGTTGAACATTCAAACACAAAGATGTCCGGTACTAGATTAAATATCATCTTTCTACTTGGTATGTTAAGCATTACAAAAACCCATTAGTGGTTCATAGGTACTTAGTGAACTTGTTTGAAATTTAATCTTTTAATGGTTTCGGTCTTAAAAAATATATGGATAAACTGAATATGTAAACTAGTTGGACAAAAAATTATCTGTCGAAGTTTCGTAGGTCAAATTTATTTGAATTGCTACTTTACTGGTAGAGTATCTGATATATTGTTTAATCGGCAGAGTGTAAATTAACGAATTTACTGATTTGTTAACTAAGTTCAAAGATTCTAAATAATAGTTTTTAAATTAGTTAATGCTCTATGAAATTATGTAGCAAATAAAATTATTAGATTTTCTAGGTAATAAATAATAATTTAATTAAAATGGCTAGATTTTATAGGCTAGAATGTCCATTTTATAACCTTGACCGTGAACTTGTATTCTGATTATGAAGACGCAATATGACCCTATTCCGCTAAAATGAATTTAATTAAGTACCCTTGTATCGACTATGAATCATTTTTTTAAATTTCAAGCCAAATTTACCAAATTTTTAACTACGTGATATAACTCAACTTTCTGAGGCCTTTCTGCACGTTTCAAAACGTGAGAAAGAGGGAAAACGTGTCATAGCACACTTCTCAACGGCCATACATATAACTTTGAGGAACTATATTTCTAAGTATATACACGAATTAGGTTGATGAGGTTTCAGTAATTATATTTTCGAATTTAAATTCATTCAGCAAAAGATCGGTATTTTCGAACGGTTTAACCATGCAAAGACCATGGCCGTCTCATTTTTGTTTTACTTATGGGCATTATTAAAAGCGTTAGCATTTTCTTTTGTTTCCAAGACTTAAGCTTAGGATCTATCCGACACAATTTTTGTTCCCTTTAAAATACCGCCCACATGGTACCATAGAAAACTGAATGTTAAAATGAATTAAACTATATTTGGCTTGGCAGTAACCAATCCTTCTTGTTCTGTATTTTTGTCCGATGAATATAAATAAAGGTTGTCAAAATTTTATGTTCCGGATATTTTGATTTTAATCATTAAAACACTTTTTAACCTTTATTTCTTTTACCACAATTGTATCATTTAAATAGGTATGTCAAACAGTAAAGCAGATTGATTGAACGATGTAACGTTAATCCCATTCACTATTTACGTACAAAATATTTACCAATTGTGAAAATAACATAGGCAGAAACAAATTTAAATATTTTAACGCAACAACTCAAAAACCTCTTGAAATTTTCCCCTGCAAAAAAAAGTGCACAAAATGCTATTCCAACTCCATAAATATAAAACACAATCACAATATTTCCATTCATGTCTGAAGCCTTCGTTGGAGTACTCCCATCTCCTAAAAAGCCACCTTTGACTTCAGTCATAAAATCAACAAGGATTTTAGTCCACCAGTCCCATAAGCCAGCAGCATACAAACCATTCATTCTCCTTAATACATGCAAATTAACACGTCTTACAAACGTAAATCCATATGAAGCAGAAATATTTAAATCGTTTCCCAAAAATGCACTAAACTGGTTTCGCTTAAGGTCATAATACAATTCGTTCGCCTCAAAATCCGGTAAGAGAACAGCCGTTTTATTGCAACTTCCCAACGTTTTAGCAGATAATTTATTGCTTCCAGTAAGCCTCTCAAGCCAATTGGGAAACAAAATTGTAAGGTTCATCACCTTTTCAAGATAGTATGATGGCTTCGGACCACCAAAGTATAGTTCTTTCCAATTTATACCCGAAGATATTGTGTAAAGGTACAATTCGCTTCTAAATAGCATTGATATAAAATGCTGCGAATAGTTTCCTCTTGGCTGAACAAGTCGTAGAAGCATTTTAAAATAAACAGGATCGATACCAAGTAAATTAAACAAATGAAAATTTGTAGAAAACGCAGCTGTTCCACGGGTATAAATAGTAAATCCGTTGGATTCCAAACTATCAAATGTATCAAAAGGAATAGGGGCTCGTGGTAAAGTGATTGTTGTTATGTTTTCATTGCGAAATAGGTTGCTTAAAACAATTGAACAAAGCAGAACAACACCAAATAGTATACGGTTTGATATTGATGCATCAATAAGGTATGTATTAATAGGATCTCCTTGTTCCAGCCACATTTTCATGACGTCCAGCCAAGGTAAATTACAAATTGTCTGGTTGCCATTTGATCTGGGATATATTTGAGACTTGTAAAAATTAAACAGATATTTAGCTAAATAGCTAATTGATATTGTAGTTAATGCCAAACCCATCCAAATATACAAGTCGAAAACGGATACCAATTGAACAAGGGCTTCATTCAACCCAGTGACTGATGTGTTTCCACAACTAACAAATTTAAGTTGGGATGGATGAAAATGGTAGGGGAAGTAGTCCCGTTTTGCAGCAGGATTTACAAAGAGAGCTGGAATAAATGCACTTTTTCTTGAGACCGCACACGTTGTAATTTTAACAGACCCTTGCAATAAATATAAATTTACATGTCTGGTGTGTGAAAAATTTGCCAATGCAGTTGATAATAAACCCATCTCTGCAATTTGCCTCATTTTGTCGACATCAAGTTCTTCAGAACTTTTCAATGGAAATTGGAGAAATATTTCATATTCATTATTATGTTCAACGTTTTTCAAGACGGCGGCAAACGCAGGGAACATCATGGTTCCCCAAATCATTATTCTGTAGTGTATTTGATTGCCTTTCGCGATTGCTTTTAGAAGATGGATGTATGAAAATAGCTTGCCTAGTGAAACAAAGCCAAAAGCATGACATTCGGTGCAGTCACGACAAGCCCAGTAAAATATTTCGTGGTCGTAATTATAAATAAGTATTTCACGACTGGTTGTTGTAAATGTGTATGGAAAATTTGACAATCCATCTCTGAAAACTGATAGAGAATTGGCCAATCCTTCAAATGTGCTTTTAAAATTTAGTGGATTCACATCCAAAATGAGGACATCGAATTGGGGTCGCGACACCGGCAAAAACTTTAATAACTGAGTTAGATTGGAATGAAACTCGACAAAGTTATTTTCTGGGAGTTGAACAGGTTTGTGGTACATAAAGTGCTTGAATGAACTTGGAATATTGAAAAATGTGAGGTGGGTCTTTATGTAGTCGAAGTCAAAATATGTCGAGTCTTCGAGTATACTTGGGGGATATAAATAGAGATGTGCCTCGCATATCCAAGGTTTTGATACACTTGTTTTGTCCCAAAACGGAAAATCTATGCAACGTTGTTCATGATTTATATTTTTGCAGTATGGAATGCTATATGAATGGTTTTTTGGATATTTTTCCACAGGGAATATACTCACTTGAGTTTCCTGTTCAAAGCTCTTTTTGTTTTGAATTTGGTATTTAACTTGAACTACAAAATATCTGGATAAAACTATTGGTGTGGTGTCATTGTTTTCGGATTCGAGGTCAACGTTTTTGTAGTTTATTATATGTAGAAGGCATGTTGAGAAAAGGTTTTGGTATGTCGTTATGCTAACTTGTTGATTTTTAGATAGTTTTGATGAGTTAGTTCCAATTCGATTTAGTTCCGTAATATTTGTATGGGTTTGAACCCATTTTAAAGATGCAGTTAGGCAGAACAAAATGTACAAAATTAAACCAGTTTGATTTAAATTGAACATGTTGATGTTTTAGTCGCTTATTTAGTAGATATCTGGGGTATCTGTACTTAAAAGTGTTTAAAATATTAAGAGTGTCAAAATGCTTGAAACTCCACAATTGAACTTTGAAGCTTCGTACACAGGTCAACGGATTTTAAGGACAAATAACAGAAAAAAATGCACAGGTACTTTGTGAACTTTTGCAAAATATAATTCGTTAAAAGCTTTTGTTACGTACTTTAGCCTTTAGTGCAAAGGTAAAAATTAATGAGCCGACGGTCAACTCTTACAAAATTGTATGAATTTTTAGTCGAATTTTACATTAGTGCAACTTTTATTGAAATAAGCTTACTTTGGTAAGTCTTAATCTGATTTTATAATCGCAGTTTTAAAATATGAAGAAAAGTAAAAAAAAAGTTTTCAGTTATGTCATGTGCTAGTAAAATTGTTGGGATGTTTTATTAGTTAACGTATACAAATTTTAAATAGGGTTTTGGAATATGTTTATTAACGGGTTGTTTAAGTGTTGAATATAAAACTAAAGCTCTTAAAACAGTAGTCTAGATTTCAGAACATCATTATATTTTGTTGTTGTGGTGAAGTCACTGATAAAATATGGTAGAAAATTCTCAACCGATTTTGTGATTGTATTTTGATAGTTTTTATGCGTCTAATTCGACAAATGGTATTCGTCGGAATTAGACGCACAAAGTCTTTTCGATTATGTATTTTATATTGACATGCACTAATAAGTTGTAGAGACATAAGATGGTAAACAAAAAACATTGTCATATTTTCATTAGCCAAATTAATTTTATACAATTTAATTGAATGGAAATAATTACAAAAACAAATGGAATAGGAAACATTTTATTTTGGTGTGGTCATATTTTTCTAAAACTTTGTTTTTATTTCGCAAATTGAAGGTTACAAGTCTACCTAATTGAAGGTTGGGATATATTTAATTTATTTAGTTGTATTGATCTACTTCAATAATTTTGTAGTTTTAAGTATCAGTAATTGTGGCCAGCAAATTATTACACTGTCCTTAAGTTTTTGTACTTTTCAATGAAATAAAGTTTATAAACACTTTATAAACATTACAGTTTCAATGAATACAAAGAAATCCTGAAATGAACTTTATGCCTTCAAAATAGACTAACATTGGTATCGATTCCTATTCATGGGAAAAACCTTATCTGCTTACAAAGGCCAGCATGTAACTTCGATCTTAATTTTTTAGATTATAATTCGACGTGTCACCTATTTTATTTGCTTGTTTTAAAAATGGCATTAATAAAATCTTTTTAGTATCAAACAGTAAAGAATCTATCCGAACAATTTACTCTTAAATATTTATAAAGTGTTTTTAGAAGCAATGAATCATGTAAACACTATTTAGTAACATGATAATGGATTTTTTCTTGTTGAATAGTTAGTTGAAAAAGTTTCAAATGTTAAAATTAAGCTTGCGTTTTCTTCTTTTAATCTTGTAGATAACTTGATTAAAACTGCTTTAATTTGCCGCACTGATATTTTAAAATTAAAGAAAAATAAAAACTTATAAAGTGCTGTCTCATTACCACTTAAGGGGATGCAATTTTTTGAAACGTTCATGACTCTTACAAGTTAACGTTTAATTTGGAATGTATGGGCAAATCAAAGCATCAAATCAAAATACAAACTTATATGTGAAAATATCATGCAAATACATCATAACGAGCACTTGGAAAACTGGATCCAAACAGAAAATCGAATTCGAGAGACAAGAGTTTTGGTTAAATGCAAGTAAAACAGTATGTTTGTTTGCACTATATGCAAATGATCCTTTACAAATTAAATGAAAAAGAAACTTGACATGAGTTTTCACGTGATTTTGATATTAACTAAATTAAATTGTTTATAACACTTAAACAAGAGCCGCTCTTACCAGAACAAATTAGCCTAATTTAAGGCGGTATGAGTTAGGCATAAAACTAATTAATTCAATAGAAGTTTTATAAGTCATTTTTAAAACGTGACCAAGCATTTAAGTTCTCCCTGGTGTTAGTACATACTACTTTGTATACCACATTTGTATAGTGGGATGCCAATAGCCATGTGAATCGACAATCCAGCATTGTATAGTGAAAAACCTAAAAATTAAATAACGATCACGTTTGATTGTACAATGAGCCAACTCACGTTTTTAGCAATGTGTTTGCATATTACCCTATGATCGACGCAACAGTAGTTTAAGTAGACTTTGTTGATTAATATTTCTGACATGATGCTTTTAAAATAACTTTTATTAAAATGTACCTATGAACCAATTGTTTTGACTTGAGTTCTCTAGTTAATTTGAAATTCAGTCATGACTACTCAGCATTATTGGTGCTGTTCTATGTGCTACTACTGAGCTGTCGAAACATTTCTGTATATTTATACCATCTCAAATCTTCAGGCTAGTGTCTATCGGCCACACTTATACTATTCCAATTATTGATAGTTTCCATTCCGATTTATTGTTTCCACATCATTTTAATACTTTAAATTGGTTTCAAAATGCACATACTCCTCAATTTATTTCTTGTTGGGATTTGAATTTTGTTTCCTCAAAACTCTGTAGTTACTATTAAAAATTTCCCAGTTTCCACTTCGAAACATCTGTCAAAGTTTAACGATTTAGTAGAGGCAACAAGCCATTGTACGTTTGTTTCAATCCGTTCATATGAGCAATCGACATGTGAAACAAACAACTCGGAGTCGTTTTGTAACAATTTTTTAAAAACCATTCAGGAAAAATACGGATCTCCTTCAGTCTCCTTTTACGCAAATGACACATATTCTTTGTACGACGTTAGTGTAAGTGGACTGTCGATGTCAAAAAGACGGTTTACAAATTGTAGCATATGGATTCAATACGATATCGTTATGGTACCCTTCCATTTTACCAGTTTGGAACCTTATATTTTTATCAACGCTAAATAGCCTCAGTTACGAACTTTACGATGAAGCTATTTTTCAAAAGAAAGCTAATTGGCTATATGCAATGCAAGCATGGTTTTCGACCCCAATGACTCTAATTCATACAAACCCCGAATCAATTGAAATCTCGATTTTGTGCATGTTTTGCAATACTGGACAAATATAAATGTATCCTGTCGTCATTAAATTTGTTGGAAATCAGTTCAATCCAAATATCGAAAACTTTAACCATGAGATAAATTCGAGAAATTTGCACAAGCATACTGTACTCTTTGAGGAACTTAAACTCCTTGCTTTACAAGCAAATAATTTCGTACAAGATACTTGCTACTTGCCTTCACTAAACAATCCTATAAATGGAGCATTTTGTGCAATATATGATCTTAGTTTACGTTTCAATTTTACACTTTCGCACGAACGCATTAATTTGTATAGCCATTTCGTTGCCAGAGCAACTGCTTCTACTAATAATCTCCAGTTAGTTGTAACTTGGGTGTCCGACGGTGCCCTACAAAAGGAAATGGGGTTTATGTCCGCGTCGCTTTACACAAATATTACTTTAAACGACGTTTATTTAGAACCTCTATCCTCATCAAGCTGGTTTTTAGTTGCAAATGCTTCGATTTTACTTTGGATTATACTAACGTTTACCAAAGTTATCCGGCATACTTCAAAATGTGCTTCTGGACGGCTCATTCAGAACATATTTGTCGTTCTCAAAAATCTTATCGATCAGGCCACAAGCCTCAACGACACTGCTGGTGGAAAACCCACGTTAGGAAGCTTCATTTTATGTCTGTGGTGCTTTTCTTGTATGTATGCTAGTAATTGCTACAAAGCAGCTGTCTTTTCCGGAAACATTTTTCAAGATAATACCAGCTTTCCTAAAACTGCAGACGAGATGATAAAATCTTCATGGGAAAAGTATACAACGGATATATTTTTGGTAAAAGGCGAAATATCAAAATGCACACCAGAATTGGTAGTCAGAAATGTCACAAGTAAGTTTTCCGTGAAATGTGCGACAAACTACTTTGAAAGCATTGTTTACTATTTAAACAAGTGGGCACAAACATCCAAGTTGACTTGGGGTGGAAATATTTCTTTACAAACCCAGAATATTATACTGGTATAATGCCAGAAGTGCTAAAACCCAATAAAATATCACTATTAAATAGTATGTACCGTAGATTTTATTTTGACCAGTTTATTTTTCAGAATTTAACATTCACATATGCAAATTATGTTTTCGCAAGCCGCAAACAATATTTTTTTTAGGATTTTGAAAAAAATCCTAAAAATAAGCTGAACTTTAAATATGTGGCTTGGTAAACTTAATTTCCGAATTTTCGGATAATGTTTTAAAAAAATTGGAGTAATTTTTCAAGGAACAGTTATTTATGTTAATTAAACCTTTACATAAATAGTTTGTTATTGTATTACTACAAACTCCAATATGAAGAAGCAGCACACTGATCTTGTTTGCCTAATAAGCATTTATGAAACAATACGAGTTCGTATATATCACTGAATGGGTCTTTCAGGAAAATAAAGCCAAAAAAATCGTTGCAGAAACAAATTCAGAAGAAGATAATTGCTAATATTCAACTTAATTATGAAAAGGCATCATGTAACTCGTATGTACAAGGATACATAATGGACCATTGAAAATTTAGAGTAAAATGCAATAGTACGCAATTCTTTGCCAAACACTCATGAAACAATAAACTGGTCGGCCTCCACGATAAAGTATTTTTTACAACAACTTGAAATTTTTTCCATAGCTTGCCCTTGATATATTAATTGCTCTTACTGGATAATTGTTTGTTTGTCTGTCTGTCTGCCAAACTATAATTTTGCTTTAATAGTTTAACATTGTCTTTTTATTTAATTTGATGCAGCTCTTTATTCAGAGCTAAAATTATTTTAACATTGATCAAGGTACAAGGAAAGATAAGTGCTTTCAACTTTAAACTATTTCAGTTAGTCATATATGTCCAAATACTAGAATTTGTTTACATCAACTTCAAGGCAAATTGACATATATGTAAACACGGTTACTTTTGATTGAACTATTACATCATAGTCATATATATATTGAATGCCAAACCATGCCTACATACACGGGTATTTCTTAAATATGAGTGGCTATTTAAAGCAAGGTTCTTTTACATTATTAGGATATTTAAATGAAACATTTTGGTTCTAATATGCAAACGCTACATAAATAGTGTATCTTCAAAGTCATTTGACAAATTATGGTACTTAAATATTATCAGTAATGAGTTCAATGACAATAAACTCAATTTGATACATTTTAGCCCTCATGGAGCAACCCTGAAATTCTTGTCCAATTGAGCTTTAACGATAAAACTATTTTAATATTTACTTTAGTATAGTTTACTTGCTCACATAAACTTGCTTTCCTGATATAAATTCCAATTCTTTTCTTAAAAATGGATAAATTGACACTTTTGCATGTTAACCAAATACATCAACTGATAACCAAATACACTGCGCCGAGTTTTCCCATTCAATGGAATATAAATGGCTACTGGGAATTTCTACCAAAATTCAAATACTTTTATTTCAAAACATGGCTCGTCAAATTATTCACAATATTTATCTTAATCACAGCATTGATTTCTTACATAATTAATGGGGTTCATTTTCAAAACCTTTCTCAAAGTGTTGGAATAATACTAACAGTTTTACTAATTTTCACCACAATGGCCACCGATATTCTGCTTTACTTAGACGGCAAGGAAATATTTGAAATTAGCAACTGGACATACGAAATATCAAATTGGCTTTCAAAACCCGCCAAAGACTCTAATATTCTTCTTTTTGCAAAAGTATGCCTATTTTTCGAACTTGCATACACATTCGAGGCAATTTTCATTTCTTTGGC
>JAQFZH010004677.1:0-11637 GCA_034695485.1 Entomobrya nivalis
ATAGTTTAGTGCTAGTAGTAGCATATGGGATGGTCTTCCATTATTCAGTAAGCATAAATTCTGGAGACACGGACGTCTACCTTGTATTCTCAATGTGATGGCATGTCAGATACGTTTCTTCTCAAATCAGCATGTCTGTAACGTAAATAAAAGTATGTTAGCTTTATAATCATTATCAAATTCTTTTGGATTCTTTGAGATGTTGAAAAAAAAAACTTTTTGGCTTGTCATGAAGGAAAACTAACTGTTTTAATTGTCCCGAAAAGTCAATTTTCTGATTATGATCTTTTTTTTCCTCCTTTGAAATAAATTAAGCAAAGAAGAGATGTTATAACTGTATATGTTTGCATGCACGCAAGAAATATAGGGAAAGGGAGCACAATGTACAAAATCCTTAAACCTTTTCTTATACTAGTTGCATGAAAATGCTAATTATAATTATATTTGTAATACATATATGCATAGTGGGGAACGGTTATGAAGTATATTTTTTCTATAATGTTCTGTTTATAGTTTGAAGATGACTTTATTGTAACCTGTACTCTGACATAGAACTGCAATTGCAGTTGCGCGGCTATTTTTATATATGAAATAGTAATGAAGTTGCAGCAGTGTATCTTTTTAAATGATCGCATGCGGCATGCATACGATAACAACATTTCAATATATACATATATACAAAGTATCAAATGCTGAAATGGACATTTCTTCGTGTTTTTTAGCCGACATCATCGTACGTGAGTAAAAGGAACACACATGTAGAAAGAACAGTACACGCTATAGTTGTACAGTACAACTCACACATCACATCACCCAAATTGATAATAATAAAAATTTTGTTAGGTAAATACTCAACCACAAAATCATCATAAGAAGTATAAAACAATACAAAAGAGAAAAGTAACGGAAAGTTAATCTCGTCCACATTTGTCTTTCTTGTCTTTATCTAGGGCGACTTTTATATTCTGCTGCCGGTTGGTTCGGCTTGTATTTTATTTTAATATGTAGTAATTGTTCATCATTATAATAAGCTCAGTGCATGGATGGATGTATACAAAATTTCTCTATTGTGTAAGCCAATAGCTGATATCTTTTGGCTTTTTTTCTAAATTGGTATATTTGTGGTCACTTAGAGTTCTTTATTGACCACGTATGCCGTAAAAATGAAAAACTAATGTAAAGAACTCATTTTATTTCTATTTTCTCTATTCAATTTTGTAAGCGCAACTGTAACGAGAAATATGGCTTTAATAGATCATCTTTTTACCACACCACCGTCGCAGACAAAATTGATACAAAAACTTTTGCATACAAACTTCGCCAAAAAATGTTGAAGTTTCGTTTAAAATAGTATTATAACTGATTGTGTATATAATACATAGTATACAGTGAACACATTACATATAACACAACTGCTCATAATACGCTTCCTTCATCATTTTCACGACAGCCAAGAAGACAGGAAAGGTCATAAAGCAGCCACTAAATCGCCTAAACTTGACACAAAGTGGCAATGAATAGAATAAGTATGTAAAAAGTAGAATGATTCAATGACTTCTCTGTCAACAGTGAGCGTTTTTATATGCCTAAATACAATAGATAAATGTGTACCACCCCATGTGATTGTATTTGCATTATGAGCAAACAAAGGACAAAAGTCATCACCGGCCACCACCATACCACAACACCACTCTGCGTCAAGTATTTTTGTAGTAAAACACGATCTATTAAATATAAAAAACCCGGCTTGTTCAGCAAACCCAAAACCATGAAGAGACGACGCTTCTATTTGGCAAAGTTTTAACTTTTAACTTAAGTACACAAAATATGCATACAATATTTTCTCTCGATTAGTGCATCAAGTAAATGAAATAAAGTAATATTACTATTTACACTTATTTTTTGTATGTGTGACTTGCTCTGTTTTAATGAAAATAATGGCATACGGACCACAATAAATATAAAACTTCAGTCAGAACTTTCTGCCAACATAGTCATCCACCTGTTTGAGGCGGGTAATAATAGTATTTAATAGTAAAATAATAATAAGTATGCATCAACAGAATGGATTGCGGTTGGATGAGTGGTGAGGCAAAGACATTAAGTAAGTAAGCAGGTATTAAGGGGTAATAATGACTGTGCGATTATGATTAGCAGCGTAGAAGAAAGGTGATGTGATTATATTGTTGCTGATGCAAAGTTAGAAACGTGATTTTTTTTCCTTCTGTTTGAAGCACTATTTTTTTGCTGGTCATGAAAACCGTGAACAAGACAAGAAAAAAAGAGATTTTAGAACAATAGGAAGAGTAGTTCCTCTTCCATCGTTTATTACGACATCATTTCTTAAGTAGCACTGGGTCTATTAGCGAAAAGAGCATTGATGAGTGGCAGTTAGGAAGGAGTAGAAAAAGTGCTTAATAAACTTATATTTTTGTGTAAGTACGTAAATGACTGACTACTATTGAAATCCACTTGATTATGTTGTTTGATTTGGTCATAATTATAAAACATTAAAAAAGGAGAAGAAAATGAAGAAAAGAGGCTTTTTCCTTTGGTAAAAGAGTTGCCGGTGGTGGTATAAAGTGAGAATGATGTAATGTTGTAATGATAATGAATACTAAAGAAGAAAAGGAGGAGATAACATTTTTTCAAAACTTCATCTTTAGTTTTTTATATAGTAGCAATGTTCGTACATATTGTCAGGTGGTGGTGATGATGTTGTTACTGCTACCGCGCTTTTACCAGAAAATGAAGATGAGTACATATTGTAAAATATAATACATGTTTATATAAAGAAAAGAGTTGGACTTGTACAGGTAATAGCATTTTTGAGAGAAAAATGTTATGTAGTTTTGATCATATTCTCTGCACATCTTTAAAAAAAACAAGGTGAAAAACAGCAAGGGGCAAGAAATTGATTGAGGAAGAAATTCTTGACAAAGAAAAATGTAAAACAAAAACTTTTAGAGCATTCTCAGGGTTTTCAATGATGATAATAAATAAAAAAATATAAAAGTATTAAGCAATGTTATTCAATAAGTGTTCATGTTTCACCACGCCATGCAATGCATAATATTTTTGCTAAAAACCTCAGCCAATCATCATTATACAGAAGGAAAGAGAGAGAGATAGAGAGGAAAGACGAGAGAAATTAAAGAGTTTGAGCACCGACTTCACCATGATCGCAAATGATGTTGCTTACAAAGTTAATGTTCATCAGAGTGGACTTTTCGGACAAAAAAATGAATATTTAAGCAGGAGGAGTAGAATACAAAGTAGCGCCTTTCATGGATTAAAGTAAAAAGTGGAGATTTTTTTTCTTTGAAAGTATCAACATTTTTTACTCTATTTCAATTTTTGATTTGACAGCATCATCAAGAGTGGAAGTTGAAAGTGGAATCGGTATGTATACACTTTTTTTATTGCTATGCACGATTTGTGGGGATTTTGATCGGTATCTGGTTTTTATTACAATATTTGTACGCAATAAAGAGGATTTTTATAAAAACAAATTTGTGTAGTCTTCCAGCAGGCAAAGTGGAAAACAAGTAGGAAAGGAATTCTCAAAAAGAATTGACGTGAAATGACCATACTTACATGAACACTCAACCAGTCACAAGAAAAACAACAAGAGCAACAGGCAAACCAATTGGTTTCGGTAATGATATTATTCTGCCACTTGCCTACCTGCCGTTGTAAGTCATTCAAGAGATCACAAAAGTCATATATTATCAACATATGCACATGTATGTGTATATATTATGTTTTAAATTTTTATATAGAAAAGAGGCGCATATATATCATAATTCATCATCATCGAAAAACTACCATCAAAATCCAGATCAGTCAGTAATAATGCGAAGCTGTTGTGAACTTACTTAGTAGTTTGATTTTTTCTTTAGAAACGTTGAAAAAAAACTTGGTTTATCTTCTTTTTGGTTTATACCGGTGGCTGTTTTGAAAGATTTGAAAAAAGCTGCTGCTCATTTGTTAACTTTACCTATTTTTCCATTTTTTATGTTATTCCACTTTTTTGCCATTACCATCATTGTCGTCTTGAGACGGGGATCATCTCATATTAAATACGCTTTGTACATTAACTTTTGAAGCGAAGAAGGACTCGTATTTATGAAAGCTACTTGATAATCCTTTAAGAAGTGCACACCGAGACAACGCCCCAGTCAAACCAGTTTTTTCCCTAGATTTTCGTCTTGATCTTTTCTAGCTTCCCGAAGAAAAGAGGAGCAAAATGATGACCAACAAAGTTGAGAAAAGAGTGAAAAAAATAATAAGAATAAGAGCTCTTCCTATTTTACTTACACATATATTCATATAATAATCCAGCTTAACGAGGTACACAAATAGTTTATCGGTCGTCGTGAGAAGAAGATCAACAACAATTGACTTAACAAAAAAAGAAGTCAAATGGTAAAGGGGAAGCTTTTGTTATGCTAAAATGTATATCATTTTACCAAGTATATATTTTTTTAATCTAGCAGCCCATTTTTATTGGATAAATGAGTTTATGTATTACTATATTACCATTTCTTGGGATAAATCTTGTCTCAAGGCGCTGTTTTTTGCTTTTTTGTGCTGCTGCAATGCCACGAAAAGAGTAAATTTTCTCTTAGAAAATTGACATTTTCTGATAAATTTATGTTGGAATATCTCATTTTTCTTCTCGTGATGTTCCTTGTTAATGTATATAATGGGCTACATCAGAATGTAATGTAATCTAACTTAAAAGTGCTTCTGGGTGTAACAATACGAACAAAACATGAGATATTTCTGAGCAAAAAAAAATCTACTCCAGCATGCATCCCCACTACTACCACAGTCATCATCATCTATCCCACCAAACTAACCATCAGCAGAAGCAGCAATAACTTATCCTCAAGCATTTTCGTTAGCTCACAGAGAGAATTCACATTTTGGTCTTTTTTCACCTTTGATTAGGCTTTAGTGTATAAATTTCATTAAATCTTCCTGTTGTTGATGTGTGCACCAAAGCAATTCATTTTGTTTTGTATTCAGACTAGAGACCTTTTTTTTGAAAGATTAAGAAAATAAATTTACTTTACAGGAAGCCAACAAAGCTGACTTTTAAACTCTTTGCAACCGCCACCATCGTACTATCATCATCTTTGTTATTATAACTATATTCCTCTCGTTGACTAGAGACTTAGATTGTGTGACTAAGCAAATGGATGATATTGTGTGGTATAATGAATACAGCGTTGAAAATGCATGAAATTGAGCATGCACATTTTATCAGGACTGACGAAGAACAAAATAGGAGCAACTCAAAAAAGGGAAAAGGAGACACTGTTCTTTTCGAATGAATATTAATGATACGTTTAGCCCAATGTGTGCAAGTGCAATTTTACTACATAAACACACTTACGTTTATCGTTCCGGCTATATGACATGACACGTTTAACAGTGTTCAAGAGATTCTCAATTTAGTCCGGCAATCCGCTCAAACTCAAATGACTTACTGTATAAATTTGTAAGAGCTCGTTCGAAAGCTCTTTTGTGGAGAAAAGCATACGTAAATTAAAACTATACGCGCTACTTTTATACTTTCTTATACCATCCATGCATTCTTTCACTATATGCGAAAGCATGTTGCTTGTTTGTCTACGTTTTCTCGTTATTTACTGTAATCTGCGTAATTATAGTTTAACAAGAAATTAGCAATAAATATCACTTCAATCTGCTATACACAATGCATTCCACCAACCACACAAACTGATTCTTGGTTGATTCTACGGCATACTGAATCCTAATTTTTCAGATTCACTTCACCAGAACAGTACGAAAATCTAGGTTCAGTGAAAAATATTTGAGTACGAAACCTACGTATTTTAATTGAAAAGAAACGTAAAAATCAAAGAGCAAAGACAAAATGACGTAAAAATAGTGGCGAAGAACAGTTTACGATACTCCATAAAAATATTCTAATGGGTTATTGCTCACGGAAGACGACACATCAGCTTCGTCAGCAGCTACGTGTGAACGTCATTTCAGACTTTTTTTTCCACATCGAAAGTCAGATAGAATTTCTTCGTTTACGAAATCCATTATTTCTTTTCATTGGTATCATGGAATTGCTGAACAAAATATTTTTTAAAGTTATTTGTCTGTAATGCTGAATGGCTGACCGGATATTTATACGGAACTCTTTATAGTAAACTTGTACACTTATATTTTTTGTAAATGCTGCAGTAGTGGCGCAATGGTGTGGTGATATTTTGCCAACAATTTATGTCCCAGCTCACATAAATAACTCAAGGAAAAAAGAACATGCCCAAACAGTCAAATTTTCAATCCCAATCTAATCCGCAGTCAATCCTTTTTGACGATGGCGGTATGTGGAGCGCTAATTAAAGAGCGATGGTTTTCTTTAGAAAAAGATGCAATTGTAAGTTACGTATAAAATGAATCTCTGTTGGTGAGAAGACAAGTGTTTTGGAAAAAAATAAAAATCCGTTTTCCCTCTTTCTATTTTACACTTTTCCTCTTGAAGTACACTTGTCTTACATGAATTTTGTATACATAAGATAGTATAACATGATTATTTATTATCATTATTATTAGCCCGATACCTCCTCATATTTATTGCCACTTATGTGTATAAGTTGTATGGAGGACATTATTATTCCAAAGGACTACTGTACGAACAAAATACACACGAAAATCCCTTTCTGTATTTTATCTACTTGTAATGCAAGATTTTATGAAGTTTTAACTATTCTGCACCTTGTTAGTTTATGTGTGTCTGCCTGCCTGCTTGCGATCATTTCAATCGTCAAAATTCCTGCCAAGACCCTAACTTACCGCAACTGCTACCACCACCGCCACCAACCCTTGTTTTTGCGTAAGGGTGGAAGTGACTTTGGTTGTGCTACTCAAAGCACAACATATTTTTACTTGCCAATAAATTTCCTTTTTCTGCTATACTCTGCTCAAGCAAGATCTACTTTGAGATCATAAACTAAAGCACCAAGTTATTATGCACGTTTTATCACTGAGGCGAATAAACTTTTACTGGAAAGAGGCGACTCCATTCCACGTTAAAAATATTCAATTGCTTTATTTTTTCGAAATATGCTTTTATAGCTCAGCAATAGCACCCTCGTCGTTTCTTCATCTATTGACAGTTAGTTTGTACGTAATACCGACTAATAAAGAGGAGGAAGGTTGTGAGGAAAGGAGTTAAAAGAGGCAGCATAAAAATGTCAATTTCCGAGTGAAAGAAAATTACAGGCAAATCTTTAAGTCGTTTTCAGTACATATTCTGTACATGTTTATGACATAATGCTAATATGTTTTGTTCTTTTGAAATTATGAGTCTGTTAAATTATCCCACTATTTCTGGTTAACTCGAAAGCGTCAAGACGTCCCGCTGTGCAGGAACTACAATTTCGTCCATTGCATATACATAACCTCACGATTACGACTGGAGTCTCCAGAAGCAATTTGAGTGCAACAAAGTAATCCGGAATTACAAGATGTGTTCAGTAAGCTAAATTAAAGTAACCCGTTGCTGTTATCACGTATTTTCATAATAATTAGCAGCTGCTGGATAGTTTCATTTTAGCAAGTGTCCGGCCAACCGTTCATGTTTTCTTTACGAACAAGTTGAATAAACATTTACTGGATAATGAGGATGATGAGAAAATAAGTCAGAGTACAACGAAACGCAGAGAAAGCCATTTTTTGTAAAACGTGCCATTATTATGTTTCTTCTTTACTAAAATCATGCCACGCATGCTTAGAGGGAAATGAACTCATCGCATCTCGCTGCAATTACATTTCCATTCGATTTTTTTATTAAAGCATATTAAATGCTTTTTTTGCTGACTATACATGATCAGATTGCAGACGGATAAGTTGTTGTGAACTTATTACTCATACATGTTATGAGACTCGAGCCATCATTCAGGTCAAAGACGGGAAACGTATCTCATAAACGAGTCACATAAATTTGTCCACAGTCATTTCATTTCTGCTTCTCATCATCATCCAGTTTTGTTTCATTTTTTAAGGGGAAAATGGGAACAAGATTATTGTTCATCATCATCAGAAATATGCCAACATCAACCAAAAAGAGAAAAAAGTTTCCCTAATATGGATGACGAATTAATTCAGAGAAATAAAATGGTTAGAAGAAGTATTGTATGAGTTCTAACTACAAATTTACAAACGTGAAATCACAGCAATTGAGCTTCGAGAAGTGGAAGAAAAAAAAGATGAAAAAAGAGATGATGTTGGTGTTTTTATCGCATGGTAAGATGGCAATCTAATTTCTTAAGGCATTCGAACATAGTTTCAGACATTCTTCCATGTAAAAGATTTTTTGTGTGCATGGCATGGCAGGACATGGACATAAAAGACTGAGGTTGATAACTTAATGATCATTTTTAAACAAAAAAGACGACATCAAGAAAATGATACTCTTTTTTAAGTAGTTTATATTCTTTTTAAAATATGTATATAATGCACAATAGAAAGTAGTAACGGTCAGTCAGTCTAGTCAGTGATTTCAACTAAATGGTCATATATAGCAAAATACATTGTATTTTTCTAAATTAAAAAGAAAAAAAATCATTTCATTCCCTCAGATTTTTAACTAATAAAAGAACAAAATAAAAGCATAAAATCACGTAAAGTACATAATAGTAAACCAGGCTCCTTTTTAGATAAGATTTGGTGATAAGAACAGAGTATAAGGTGAATAGGGAATATAACAGCAACGAACAATAATAACAGGGATAATATAGTTGACCACTTTTTTTCAAAATGAAACAATCAAAATGCGACCATTTCCTTGTATGCAATGTTGAATGATTTTCTTGTTTGGCTAACTTTACGAGCTTTGAAAATGAAAATATACAACCTCTCGTCAGAGAGTCGGTGGTGGTTGTAAAAAAACGAGCTGAAGACTTGAATTTTGAAACAAGCATAAAAAAATCAGTTATTGCTTTACATATTATTTGCCTTTCATTGTCGCCGTTTTTACGTACAAACAATTGGTGTTTGTTTGTTTTTTGTGTGAATGATTATTGCATTATTGGCTATTACTGCTTTCGTAAACTCACTCAATTCGATCTGGTTTTTATTCAATTTCTCACTTGTTTTTTATTGAGGAATCTTGTAAAATAAATCGAGTTTTCTGCATTCTCCTTCTTTTTTTAAAAGTTCAATCGAGGGAGTCGTGTTTATATTAAGAAAAAAATCGAATAGGATACAACGTATAATCTCTAAAACCAGCAGTAGTTAACGGGCACAACAACAGTAGCCGTAATAGTTTCTAACTTCAGATTTAAAAAACTTAAATATTTGTGTAGAATTTGTCAAAAGACGATGCAACAATGCTATCGTAGTTTATCTGTTCTATTGTCAGTTTTGTATACTTCGTGGGAATTACTTTACCTTATTTAACTTTTAAACAGTGTAAAAATGACAGTCCTTGCCCTTACCATTACTATGTGTAATTATACAAGGATATGCATAAACTAAAAATGCGTATGCTTCACCTTTCTCATTGTTTTTTGGTGTTTTTTTCCTGATGAAAATAAAATGAATAATGATGGATATTTTTCCGCATATCATTAGCTTTTTTGCACCTACTTTAAAGCCATATTTTGAACAAAAGTATTTAAATTTGCATATTGAATCAAAATCTTCGGCATTATTTTACTTTTTTTAATTTACCCGACTTATTATTTTCCACTTTTTCTCACAAAATATATGTTGGTACAGGTGAGGGTTCATCCCCATTAGTTTTTTTCCACATAAACAAAAGCCCATTATGCACTCTTGATTAATTTATTTGGTTTTATTTTATATTGTCTGTTTTGTACATTTTTCGCTTAACAATTTCTCATTTTAACTTGCAAATCTTTCTACTTTATACCAATTTATTACCTCTTTTGTACCAAATGGATAACAACTTAAGTAAGTACGTACGTAGTACATTAGTAAGTACATTTATTTTCGTGTTAACTTGTATTTAAATGAGAAAAGAAAAAAAACTTATGAGTTTGACAGTATGACCTTTCACATTTTTCTTCCCATTCAAGAAAGTGCATTTAAAATGTATTTAAAAAGAATAAAAAGGGAAAAATTTTTGTGTAACGAATACCCATTTTTTCCACTAAAAACTAATTTACTCACAGTTCTTTATCATTAAGGACAACATCGTTTTTTTCTACTATTTTAATATGCATGAGATTTATTTAAAAAGACAACAAGCTTCACGTATATTCTCTTTTCCACAAAACAACGCGATCAACAACTTTTGGTAACAGGCTGCAGCAGGTTAGGTTGATGCAGTCTTTGAGAGTTCACACCTTCAAACGGTCATCACCATCATAATATTTAATGCAAAGAAATTAACAAGTCTGTACACAATGGTCAATATTTTTTATGCAATTACCACAACATGCTGTGCAACAGAGGCGAAAAAGAGGAGAAAATTATGGCACAAATAATCTCTTGTGATACAGTTTACTGATAGCTGAGTATAGAGACAACTTGTTCATTCTGAAATCACTGCAATCTTTATTTATATAGATTTTTTTGAAAAGTAGCGTTTCGAACTTTTTACTGATGTTATCTAAAATTGTCAATACTCTAATCCATCTTTTTTGGAAGAAGAAACAGAATTCAAATGATTAATTTTGATTGAATTGGTTTGCAAAAAGAAACCGGATCATGTAATCTAAACTTGGCTAAATGTTATGTTCAAAGTGTACGCGCATTTCATGCAAGTGTGATTTTTTCCTTTTCATCTTCAATTGTGTATAAACATATTAAGTTGCTCACTCCTAAATAATTGTTGTTCTGCTTTAATTTCATTTTCATCATCTTTCATCTTCACAACATATTCACTTTGTAGCATGATCATGACACGTCATATCATATCAAAATATATAAATGTTTGTTGATCAAAAGGTTGCAAAGCAAAAAGTAAGTTTTAGCAAACTTGCAAGGTCGATGTTGCACACACTGAAAAAAATGTGTTGAGGTGGTGGTGCCACTGCGCTGTTCATCGATAATTATTATACTTCTCTTTTCTACATTTGACCATTAAAAATCCCAAGCTGATATAGTTGTAACAAGTCGGTGTAAAAGGTATTTCCTTTAAAAACACAAGTTAATCCAGTTTTTCGTGAAATAAAAAAATGTTTGTTGGATGAAACTTTTTTTTTCTACAAAAAAGACAAACGTTGGGACAAAGAGCAAAATATGACGTGATATGTGTATCATCATTAACAAGTTAGTGTATATAAACTTATATGCATATTGTTGTTGTATTTTGTGATTTTTTTGTTGATATATTTACAATGTTGCAACAAAATCATCCATTTACACAAAAAAAGTTATATTCACATCGAATTACTTGTGTAGTGACTGATAGGATATATGTTGATTATGTTGGTTTTTGTGCACTGGTTTCTCAAAAAGTTGTTCGGCCAGACTTTTTTTAGAAAGATGATCTGATCACCCGTAAAGAGAATGATAATGTTGTCGATGCTGATGATACAAAAAAGTGAACGAATAATGAACGGATATGGTTTTAAAATAGTCAAATGAAGAGTGTCAGAGTTTCAAAAAGCCTCGCCTCAC
>JAQFZH010004678.1:0-11637 GCA_034695485.1 Entomobrya nivalis
TCTTTATGTAAAATAAAAGGGTTAGTCTAGTTTCTTGGTCAATTGCCCAAATACTTTAATTTACTTTAATTTTGTTGTGTATACAAAACAGAGGATAAAGGACGATTTTGTCTGTCAATCGAATAGTTTTATAAATGATCATTTTATTGTTTGTTTAGGCACACATATCGATTGTTATCGTAATAGATAAAACTATTAATTTACGTAAGAGGTTGTAATTTTCTATCAACGTAATGGATTATTTAGAGGAATATTTGCTACAATGGTAAGTTGTCGTGTTGAGTGATTAGACTAAATGAGAAACATGCTTTACTTGAAAAAAAATTGACAGGATTTTATTCCCTGATTAACTTTACCATTCATAGAAACAAAATGAACATTCCAGAGAGTACATCAAAACTAGAGTTTTTCAGATGCCGTGCAAACCAAGATGAGAATCTGTTCTCGGAATTCTCACTAATTGAATGTTATATCAACTACATGTATCTTCTTTTCTTTATTCCATTTAGAGTAAAATGGAATGCAATCAAGGGATGCTATCAATTTAAAACCAACGTCCTTCAAAGTGTACGCAAATTATTATGCCATAATTATTAAATTTAATTTAATTATTTTTTAAATTCGGATTTTATCAATCAATTTAGGTCATTTGTGGGATCGTTCAAATCTTGGTCATTTATGCAATTTTGAGTGACCAACTTACAGCTTTTGAGACTTGGAAGAATGTTGGGAGCAGTTTACTATTGACCTCATTTGGATTGGTTAACAGTTTCGGAGATGTTCTTTTAAGTGTCTTATTCATGAAACGGGTTTGGTTGGAAAGAGAACGGGTCGCTGAATTACTGAAAATTTCAAGAGTTCGAATTACTGGTAAACAAGGGAAGATTTGGATTTACATAGGAAAATTTGTACTTTTGACTGTTATTTTTACTATTTTCTACATCGATTACAAAGCCACAGCGACTCAAAATTCGATGAATGAGCACCTTAGAAGTGAGGGAGTTCGAGGGATAATTTGGACTCTACTAAAATCTAACTCAATAAATTTTTCGGCAATGGTTCGCCTTCAAATAATTTTACTATCAATTTCACTAATGCTCCTGAAATCAAATATAAAACAGGAACTTGTTATGGCGGGGCATAATTTTGAAATTGGTTCATAGATTTTTCGAATTTTACAGCGGAAGATTGGAATAATTAATGAGTTTTTTGGTAACCAATTTATGGCTAGTTTCCTAATTGTTGTTACATGTTATTGTGGGGTGCCAGTTTTAATTATGAACGATGGTATACATTACCGCCATCCATCAATGATGATAATTTATATGGCGTTTGATACAGTTGGGTGGGTTACTGCTGCGGAGTACTATAACTCTGTAAGGCATTTATTTTTGAGCTGGCTGCGGACAATTGAAACGCAGGATATGTTATTACCAGCAATTGAAAACGTCAAAGTAAATATAAATGACTATGACTGGAGGATCTCTTGTGTTACGTTCATTGAAATGACACGAAAAATAACAAAAATTGAAAGACAAATGGAAGTGGCAAAAGTCAAGACTGAGTTGGACAACTTAGCACTTTCTTGTAAATTCTTTAAAGTAACGTACGGATTTCTCAGCACGGTAAGTAGTGTTTTAACTTGATGAAAACGTGACTTGAGTAATATTTTAACTAAGATTATATAGTTTGATGCTTGAATTTTTCAGATGCTAAGCTTGATTGTAACGTATGCCATAATCATCATTCAGACGACATAAAATCACAAGTACTTAATAACACACACGTTTATACGTGAAAGCGATTTTTCATATTGTATAGCTTTACGTTATCCAGTTTTATAATATTTTTTCAAATTTCTGTTTAACTACATAGTTATATAAATATACTACAAATAAATTAATTTAGATTGAACAAATTCTGACATTCGTTTTAAAGTAGAGGTATGTTTTCAATAGGGTTAGTTGTTCACTATTTCGACAATCAATTATGCTAACAGGACGTTGTGCATACACGTTTAGTCATTAAAATTATTCATAAATTGAAAAAATAATTGGTTTTAATGTACGCCCCATTTATGAAAAACTCATAACGTAAACTTGAAAGCAATTCAAAATACATTTAATTAAGATTTTAAAAAAATCATCAATGTATGCAATGATTACACAGCTATCTTACAACAAAGTCGTATTTTAAGCATCAGAATAGAAATATACTTTTAAAAGATATCGAAAATACATATCAGACCACAAATAACAAATATAGAGTATTTACATACCAAGTTTCTTACATTTGTAAATTAGAATTTTACCCAGCAAGTAACATAAAATAAAAACCAGATATACAACTTTAAATGCAGTCTCATACAGCTCAACAATAAAAATAACCATGCTGAAACATAAAAGCCCCAAATGAACATAAAACACTACAACAATATTATCATACACTTTTAACGCACGAACTTGATTAAAATCTTTCCCGGCAATTGCCATGTCGCTGTAAATGCTAATTCTCTTTTCCCATTTTTTCCATTGTAACGCAATGCCAGATTCCATCACAGTACTTAGGCGCTTGAATATCCAATCCCCTGGAAATTTAACATTTTCAACTAACCAAGACTTATGTTTTAAGCCAAATGATTCCTTGCTCACGGATACTATCTGCATTGATGTATCATTTGACAAGTCCGCGTTCGTTTTCAGTAAACGTTTGAGTTTAAATACGCTTTGATAAATTATATCCGACCAACTAGAAAAGACTGAATTATCACACTTTGAAATATACTTTAAATAGCCTTCTGGTACTCCGTATTTCAACACAGTATTTCTTAACGCTCCCGTTGTGAACCGATGCACCATATTTCGCCATTCTTTTAACTTGTCAGGATTACTTGAAAACACTTTTTCGAGAACAGTGTCACCTTGAACATCTTCCTTTAAGTATATATTTTCAAAATCAATTTGAATCTGTCTGCCTATTTCAGCTGTACTATTACCAAATTTAGACAGATTTCCTCCCCAAACCATAAGATCATAATACTCTTGCTTCCACTTCTCTTCACCCATTTTAGAATAAGAATTTCCGTCTTCGATATTTGAATAAATAGTAAAATTCTTGTCAATTAGTTCTTGAAAATGCTTGACCAGTATGGGTGCTACAGGAGAACTCAGATCTGTTATATTCTGCCCACGGTATGCATTACTGATGACGATACCAGTAAAAAGCGAAAAAATATTTACACAACGACAGCCATACCCCTTGCAATCGTAAACACCTTGTTCAAAAAGAACCTTGAAATTTAGCCAATAATGATTTCTTCGAATATGCTTTCTCTTTAAACATCCATGATAAAAATACCAAGTTGAAACTGCGCTTAGTATTACAAGGTTTCCCCAAAAATACTGGTCAAATGCGCTCACATATCCAAAGATCGATAAAAACCCAGGTTCCTCGCCCCCACAAGTAATGAATTGCAAACTAACGTCTTCTAAATGCATATGTATTCCTCGTATATCGTCAAATGTTACATGTGAGAGGATGTACCACTTGTTTTGCTTTAACGCCTCCTGAGTGTAATCCTGCATGGTATAGTTACCGAAAACAATCTGTGCCAGAATTATGTCACTCCACATTCCACTTTTAAATGATCGGAAATCAATTTCAGAAATAAGCTGTTCCTTAGCCATATTAGTAATTAAGCTTTTCATGTAGTCGTCGTTGAAACCCGGATGTTTCAAAACTACAGTGTTCTTGACTTGACTTTTGGGGTTAAAAACATCTTCAATAGAAATTAACAGCTTAGAGATTTCCGAAATATGTGACATTAATAAAAAGTGATTCCAATCGATTTCAAAAAAACTTCCTAGCACAGAATCGTAATACAAAAGTGTGTCATCAATGTTAAATAACATTCTGAAAGGTATATTATTGGAAATTAAATTCGACTGTTGTGATACATCAGAATAAATTTTGTACGATTTACTGGCTTGTATATAAGTACGGGCACTGTTTCTTGATAAGGCGATTATTTCATAAGCATTAAATTTTGGAATACAATAGTCAGAAGGATACAAAGTTCCTAACTTGCCTGTAGAATCACTATATGAAACCATCTCATATGACTTTGACAAATCATCTTCGTCTAAAATTTTAGGAAATATAACATCCAAATGATTGTCTAAGGTCATAAAATGCTTGATTGATGCGTTGAAAAAATCTTTATCAAATTTTGATTGAAAATAGTAAAGCCTCAGATAGCAAGGTAGATTTTGTGGATGAGAGGCTTCAAACCGGAATGTGCTTTGTTCGAAAATCGAACTGTTTAACGTCATATTTTCCCATGTGGTTTCGAATGCAGAGGGTTGTTCAGTAGCCAAGCTTACATAATATTTGATTTTTTCTCCTATTCCGAAAAATACAAAGCTATCAGTGAATTTATGAATTATGTAATTGGTAAGCACAGTAGGTTGCTCAGGTAGATTTATGTTGAATGAGTAATGGTGATCTGAGTGCTTATATGTTATTATATGGATAATACATGTTGAAAAGAGTGTGAGTGCAGGATTTAAGTTGACACTTTGTTCTATCATACTGGGGAAAATAATGCTAAATTGTTGACGTTAAGGAAATTTCAAGTCAAAAGGGTAACATAGCTTGCATACAAATCAACTCTTGACATCGGTATGCAACTATCCCAAGTTACGTAAATACAGGAAGCAAGGTACAACGGAAGCACATACCGTCTAATAGTTTATTATTTATTACAAGTACTACTAAAATGGTGAACTAATTAAAATTGTTGAAGGTAGGGTATGTTGACCATGTTAAACACGTGTGCTTTTAAGTCTCATGAAGTGTAGTACGAGATATCAAATATCCAGCGTTTATATCAGTCGGCTACCAGCCAAAATAATTGATTATTAAGTCAACTTGTGTACTATTTATTTAGTATTAGGTTAGCCAATAATATACTTACATTATTTGTTTGTGATATATTTTAACCGAACATAATCCATGATGAACCAAATTATCAAGTTTTCCATCTGGTAAGATTGAAAATCAAAACTGACCCTTCTTAGGCTTCACATAAATCTCAAGATAAGGAAATGATGTTTAACTTCCCATTATAGTAGCTTACATGTAATAAACTCATGCAATAGGTTTGACGTATTAAAACTTACAGTTTGCATTTCCAGAATAAAATAAGCCCGGTATTTACAAACAGCTTGTCATTTAAAAGTTAATATTACAAGAAAATAAAACTTCAAGCACAACTCTATCCAAACTGATAATTTTGACACACAAATAAATCACAACACTTGTTGCTTTTGTAAAGCATTATACTTTGAAATTTCAGAGTCCTGTTTGATTATAATTCTAGTATGTATTATGCGCAGGTTCAACATCAAAAGCATTCATTAGATATTTTTGTAAGATTACCTTGTGCATCTGATACGATTTTGAGGTCCAAACCAACCACTGTAATATTTTTGTATTATGAACTTTGTCGGAGGTATTAACTGATATGACGGAAAAATGTCTGTGTAATAACCCAAATCTCTGTCCAGATAAGTTCTGATGATTTCTGTTATTTGGTAAGTTACTTTTCCGATGTAAGGAATGGCACAACATTTTTGTTCACCAGTATTTATATTGGAAGCAATACGAGGTGGACGCTTATACATATTGTTTAAATGCCAAAATTAAGCGTTTCAAAATAGCAAAAGTGGTGTTGAACTTCCTTCACTGATAAGTTACATAACAATGGAGAGCTGTATACATGGTAAATAATGTATGCATCGCAATTTTATTTTTAGTACTAGCGTAAGCAAACGTCTAAATTAAACATAAATAAATGTTCTTTATTTCCCGACTACAATTTCATATACGGAATTTCCAGTAAAAGTTAAAATAAAATTGAGTCTTGAGCTTTGCACTATTCCTTAGGATTCAACGAGCACTTGTAGTGCTTCCAGTTTCCCCGGTACAAAATTGGTGTGAGTATAACTGTTCATTGAAAAGTTATCTGATTAATTTAATAAACTTTTTTAAAACTGAAATGCGTAAATAAATAAATATTTTAGTTGTACTAATTTTATTTCCATGCAGAATTGGACATCCCGCATGGTGTACATCATTTCTTGCCGTTCCATTTTTGTACGAATTCATCCACAACACGGCAGAGCCTTTAATTGCTGGTGCTCTTACCCCAGCCTGTAGAAACGGTGTATGCCCTCCGTCTTCTGGAGTATCTATCTATCAATATCTTACACAAAATTTTACCTTAAAATTATCAGTAACGTTTAATTCTACCTTTAAATTATTACTCACATAATGCATCAATACTGCTAACAGCTCCCCCTTAGAAAGAAAAGTTAACATTTGCTCAAGAGTTTCCATGTTACCAGCTCTCTGAAACTCATATCCATAAAACATAATATACACTTGCTTGTCAGCCTCGGATAAAATGACTACCAAGATTAACTTATTTCATTTCAACTTACCGTATCCGTATGAACACCAACCATTCTTCCATAAATGTACTCAGCCCATAGTAGCGGCCCAGCTACTTTTCTAATTTTAAACCCAGTCAAATATTCCATAATTTTTCCAAACTGTGGATAATTTTGATAAATACTATCTTGCATGTATTTTCTAGCATAAGTGGATCCACTATCATCAAAACTTTTATACTGCGAATCCTCGCCATATAACGTTTTTGCGTTTATTAAAACTTCTCTAAATGCTTTAACATAATCAATTGTTTTGTTTCCATGTAATTCATAAAAGTGGAATATTGGTGGATTTACAGATAATTGCTCCACTTTTATAGGATTGATATAAAAGTACGGATGTTGATGCTGGTTGTAGTAGCAATTCAGATTTTTCATGACATCCGGTGATTGTAGAACATTACCTTTGCATAAGTCAGTAAATCTAGAAACTAAACTGTCATTGTCAAATATGTCCCAGATTTTTCGTGGATAAATTATGTCCCATGATGCAGATCTACTCTTGCCCTTCGAATTATTTTTCCTTGGATAATATTTAATTCGTCTAGCATATACGTTTGAATATATATCGTACAAATCATCAGGATCATATTCGTCATTTCGCATCTTGAGAAATACCCGGTTGTGCTAAAACGTACAAATGTTTTGACTTATATTTGAAATTTATGTTAAGATCTTGATTTATTGTATAACATTTATACCTCTTGAACTGTAACAGAATATATAGCTGATTGCAAATCCAATATGACTTGGCCGGTATTTAATGACTTGAAATTTGACAATTGTTCTAGAGAACCTTTCGTCCACTCGATGGCTCTGTAGTACATGTTTTTTGATAATGCCATCATTCCGATTTCCAGACAATGCATTATATTTAGGCGACCTGCTGCTTTCGTGTCGTACTCGAATCCAGTTGTTACACGGATTCCGTTTACATGGTGGATATGTATGAATGAGTTTATTGACATGAATATCTCATTTGATCCCACTTTCTTCTCCTTCCCATTATTCACGCATGTTTTTAGCTGGTTTTGAGAATCCTTAACACTATTTATTATACCTTGTAAGTTTCCAAATTTTCTGAAGCGTGTCTGATGATTTGCATTGCTAAACGTACTCAAATAATGTTGCAGTAGAAGTTTTTCCAATTTTAAATTTAATTTAATCGAATTGGTCACTGGTATCAGTATATATTCCTCTTTATTTGCAAGATTGATCAGTTGCACTAAATGATGTATATATCCCCACCAGCCTTTACTAGAAGCGTATTTGTCGTATGAACTTGTTGCTGAATTAATTAAAGCAAGAATAGCTAGCAAGGAAACTATACACATTTTTATACAAATAAGTCAAAAGTACATATTTAAAATCTTTCCTCAGAAGAATGTCAATAGGATTTTAGCTACAATATATGAACAGACTCGAGTCAACTTGAGATTTACAAGTGGAAAGTTATTTATTTAGAATCGTTTAGCTTTTAAACGTTTTTGCAGACGCCATGAGACGTAATTTAAAGAAAGAGAATTAGATCGTCAAACAAGTTAGTTAAATTTAAAACCAAACAAGACCAATATTTTGAATGGTTAATTAGAAAATATATGAGTTGATATTCAAGGACAATTGACAAAGGATAACTTTTATGACAGTGTATATGTATATGTATTTCAAGTATTTTAACCTTGACAAGTTTTCATTACCATTGCGTACTACGTTATTACGTGTACCTTAATCAGTTCTTTTACAAATTGGCATTTAGTTTGCATCATATTCTTCTTACACAATAATAAACATCGTTTTTATTACCAAATACTTATACAAATCTTAAGCATCGATGAATACTGAAGCTGCTTTATGTTGTTGATGGTGACTTAAAGTTTGTAAGTCAACATATTGAAGAAAAGCTCAGCGTAGAGGATGTCCAGTGATAAAAGTAGATTGTTAAATACGCTTTTGCAGTGCGCTCATAAATATTTAGTATCATATACATAACTCGGCTTAATATTTTTCATTAAATTTAGCTGGTAGCAAACTGAATTCAAATACCGGTAGCGGAAGTTATGTGCTATAATACACGAGACATAGTAATACACATGTCGTCTCATATTATACTTAGTCAACAAAAACTACCTTAAACTTACTTTAATTCTGATAGAATCTTTACTAATGGATTAGTTGATATTATTTGCTTCCGTAATAGTTTTCCTGTATTCAAGGCTGTGGATACAGCAAGCCGATAGTTGATTTGTGTGCAGTAGAGATACATAGGTTATGAATATGATCCAACCATTATTTCTAAACAATCATTAAACTGCAATTTCACAAAAGCAACTCCTTTAAAATTATGATAGAACATAGTGCAAACTTAAATCCAGCACTTGGAGTTTTTTCAACCTGCATTATTCATATCATAACGTACAAGCATTCAAATCACCATTCCGTAAACCTAAATCCCCCTGACCAACCTGTTGTGCTTACAAATTACGTCATTCATAAATTTACTCATCAGGATAATTTTGTTTTCTTCGGAATAGGTGGTAAAACAGACTATCTAGTAAGTTTGTCTACTGGACAAATCTACCCGTCATTTGAAACAACATGGGATAATATGACGTTTGATAGTTTGATATTTTATGAAAACATGTTCTTGTTTGAAGCCCCTCATCCTCAAAATCTCCCTTGTTATCTAAGGCTTTACTACTTTCAATCACAGTTCGACACAGATTTTTTCAACGCATCAATCAGCCATACTATGAGCTTGGATCATCATATGGATGCTATATTACCTAGAATTTCAGATGCCGACGGTTTGTCAATGTCATATTATGAGACGTTTTTCGGTGCTTCTTCTGGAAAACTAGGAATTTTGTTTCCTTCTAACTATTGTATTCCAAAATTTAATGCTTATGAAATAATCGCATTGTCAGAATTCAACACCCATATTTATTTACAAGCCAGCAGATTTTACAACATTTATTCAGATGTGTCACCATATTCGTATTTGATTTCGAATAATGTTCCTTTTAGAATGCTACTAAACCTTGACGACAAGCTTCTATATTACAATTCTGTGGTAGGACAAAATTTTGAAATTAATTGGAACCAGTTTTCTTCGATGTCACATATTTCTGAAATCTCTAAGCTTTTGATTTCGTTGGAGGATATTTTTAATGACAAATCACAAGTCGAGTACAGCGTCATTTTGAGACATCAAGGTTTTAACGATGATTATATGAAAAGCTTAATCAATAGAATGGCTAAGGAACAGCTTATTTCTGAGATTGATTTCCGATCATTCAAAACTGGAATGTGGAGTGACGTTATCCTAGCACAGCTCGTTTACAAAAACTATACCGTACAGGATTATACACAAGAGGCGTTAAAGCTAAACAAGTGGTACGCTCTCTCACATATTTTATTTGACGACATACGAGGAATACAAATGCATTTGGAGGACGTAAGTTTGCAATTTATTACTTGTGGGGCTGAAGAATCTGGATTGTTATCGATCTTTGGTTATGTTAGCGCCTTTGATAAATACTTTTGGGGTATTCTTGTATTAGCCAGCATAGTTTCAACTTGGTATTTCAATATTGGGTGTTCAAAGAGAAAGTTAATCAGAAGAAACCATTATTGGTTACATTTCAAGATTATTTTTGAACAAGGTGTTTACGATTGCAAGGGGCATGGCTGCCGTTGTGTAAATATTCTCTGGCTTCTTACTGGTATTGTCATCAGCAATGCGTATCGTGGGCAGAATATAACAGATTTGAGTTCTCCTGTAGCCCCCATACCGGTCAAACATTTTCAAGAACTAATTGACAAGAATTTTTCCATTTATTCGAATATGGAAGACATAAATTTGGTAATGGGCGAAGAAGAGTGGAAGAAAACGTATTTTGATCTTATGGTTTGGGGAGGAAATCTGTCTAAATTTGGCAATAGCACTGCTGAGAGGGATAGACAAATTCAAATTGACTTTGAAAATATGTATTTGAAAGAAGACTTACAAGAAGATACAGTTCTAGAGAAAGTATATTCGAGTAGCCCTGACAAGTTGGCAGAATGGCGAACCATACTAAATCGGTTTAGAATTGGAGAGTTGAGAAATATTGAATTGAATTACGGAGTACCCGAAGGATATCTCAAATATATTGCAAAATGCGATAAATCAGCGTTTGCTACGTGGTCTGATATAATATACCAAAGCGTATTTAAACTTAAACGTTTGCTAAAAACAAACGCCAACATATCCATGTACAAAGATATTTCACTGCCAGTAGTGTCTGTAGGAGAGGATTCAGTTGGCCTAAGACAAAAGTCATGGTTAGTTAATAATGTGAAGTTTCCGGGGGAATGGGCATTCAAGCGTCTTAGCACTGTGATGGAATCTGGCATAGCGTTACAATGGAAAAATTGGGAGAAGAGAATTAGCGTTTACAGCGACATGTCAATTGCGTGGGAAAGTTTCGACGAAGCTCGTGCGCTAAAAGTAAACGATAACATTGTTGTGGTATTTTATGTTCATTTGGGGCTTATATGTGCCAGCATTTTTATTTTTATGGTTGAGCTTTATGAGTCATTGTTTCATATTATATTACTTATATTTAACTCATGTCACTCGTTGGTTAAAAACTTCTCTTGTAAATATATAAAACTTCGTATCAATTAAGTGCGGTTGTATTAATATTTCTGTCGACCATTTACAAAGTGCGTTACACTTGTATGTATATCCAACATAGTTTTTGTAATTTAATACATAATATGCGGTTAATTTGCGGTTATTACATACCAAATAAATGTTTTGGTTATTTTAAGCGATAATTATCCCATTTTAACTGCATCATGAACTATGTTTTTATTACAGCTTCATAATGTACAACCACCGCACAAGAAATTGCATTTCACAATCTGGTTTTCTAAATCTAGAACACAAGCTATAAAATCTTTTTGTTCACTTTCAAATAAATCACTAAGGCATTTATTGACAAATCCCATTGATGATTTCTGAACCTAGTGGTGTTTTATTCCTTGTGGTGGGAAATAATTATAACAACAATCTATAATTTATCTAGATTGGGCCAAATTTGTTTGTTTCGAAATATTGAGCAAATGCTTTGACCTAGAA
>JAQFZH010004679.1:0-11635 GCA_034695485.1 Entomobrya nivalis
GACTTTTAGAAATTCTGACGTAAAATAGCGTGGAAAAGTAGTCTTTTTAGAGCGTAGAGAAATGTTATGCCTTTTCGTTTTACATTTCTCAACATATGCGTGAACTTCAAAAATTTAATCCCCTCTTGATCAATTACAACTTTCAGACTGTGACCCTTCATGTATATTGTAATAATGCATACAACTATAACTATGGCAATGACAACTTTCTCTATGTTGTAAAAAAGTTGCGGATGGAAATTTCCATCGAATTCTCCGTCAAAACATATTTTGCAAACTTTATGACTGTCAGTTGATGATAGTAAATTTATATTGCTATGGAGTCACCACTGGGACAACAAAATGGGCATGTATGTGCTGAACATGGCAAGACTCTTGAATAAAGATCCAATTCAATTGAGAGAGAGAGAGATCTTGAGAGATTGAATTTGGAAACTGAACTGAGAGGTGAAACAACTCTTCGCTACATCAAAGCATTTGTTCAAGAGTCTACAAAATTGGATTTCTTCAATCTTACCCTTGTATAGATTCCAATATAAATTATATTTGAAACTAAAACTATATTGTAAAATATAAGCATTTTTTGATTGAAAGTTGTTTATATTAATAAACGTTAATTGGTTAACGTTAAACAGTTAAAACAATGGTCTCCCAATTTACACATTCTTAGTGCACGCATCAGGGCTGCCAGACGTGCTTTAAGCCCTATTGGCAAAGGATACGTTGCAAAGCTAATGCACCAAATGCTATTTAATTTGCAACATTTTATTAGCAAGTGTCTAGCTCAAAAGCATGCCAAAAATTGGGATGTACTACTGCTCAATCGTTACAGATCATTAACGAATGAACGATTCCTCCAATCATTGAATGTCTTGAATGAACGCGCTATAACTCGAAGGCTTCTTCACGATCAGGCTTAAATAAGGGACCAACTAGTCAGTTTTTAGTGCATTATCTGTATGCTTTTTACAATTAAGTAATGATATCACTGATTCGTTTATTGAAAAACTGTGTTCAGGAGGACGATTAAATCGAAGATTTTGAGCTTAGAGAAATTTAGAGAATATACAACATATTAAGCACAACAACTTTATACCATTCAAAATATTAATTCTATTAACTCTAATAGTGGTACTCAACGTATTCGGGCATGCTGCCGCATAACAAAATCAATCAAACTGCCGAAATCATAAACACGATTTCAAAATTAACGCGTTTACAAAAACCTTTTGAGGAAGTCGTATTACGTCAAGCGATCAACCGTTGATAAAATGACACATGTCCACTTGTCACATTTTAAATTAGTAGGTAATGTCGATACATGAAGTACGACATAGCAATGTTGACACATGATTCATGAAGAACGGTATGGCAGTGTTAACAAATGACATACGAAGAACGATACAGCAGGGTTAACACATGACACGTGAAGAATATTGAAGTGAGTGAAGCCGAAATGCCGTGAGATGGAGCGCAGAAGGAAAAATGGCTAAATGCAAGTAATTCTAACACTATCGAAAAGCATTTCAATATTTGTTAAAAAGAAAAATTGTGAAATTTGAGAATTATGGAATGAGTTTCATTTTTTACTCTGGCCTTCTGGTTTCCACTTAGTAAATTTTATCTTCAAAAGATTAAATATGTTCTTAAACTACTTTAGTAAACATAAAATAAAAACACACCAAAAAAAATTAATCCTGAAAGGTCCATCGCGGATGTAGAAAAACTTCACAATTAAAACAAGAATGCTTTGCCTTGATATCTAAAAATGGAGCAATTTCTAGGAATTTTTCGACAATATGTTAAAATTAAATCCGAGTTTACTTTATGCAAACGTTTTCTTTAAAATTTTGAAATATGTAAGAATGAAAACTTGTGATGTCACAAATTTTGTCAACCTAAGTGGTCAGTTTTTACTTAAAATATATTAGACATATGGGTCAAAATGTACCTCCATTCTGTCTCAGGTTACAAGCTACCTACGATATCGAGAAACACTTAATAGGTTCACTGTAACCAAAAAGTATATTTGCTAGTTCCATTTCAAAACTACCTCTACCTTTCTCTTTCCACAGAAGAAGGTCTTTCGGGCTCCGGTTTCTGCCATACTTTGGCTCATGAAAATTTAAGTGAATACGATTGTAGAACGACATTTATAGTGCACTATTTACTCGTTCGATAATTTACATTTTGACTACCCCCTTCACTAGAACATGCCCCCGAACTAATTGTTGTGCTTTTGTGGTTGTTTTAGTGCTATCATTTAAAATTTAGGGTAGAAATAAATATTATAATTATTCTTATTGTATTCTTATCATAATTATCTTAGTTAATTGTTAGTGATGATGATATATTGTACTGTAAGTGGTGTAGTTGCTTCATTTTCTTAACTAAGTCAAGACTAAAATCCATCCGATCTTATTCAATTAAGGCTGGATATACTGCGCATAGTTTCATTAAGATGTCTTTAACTATTCTTCGAGCATTCCGTGTAAAACTGCAAACTAATTGGATGATCATTATAATCCTTAATGCTCTAATAACAGATGTATAGCCAAAGGTTTATCATTTTCCTCAATCAAACAACAAATTACTAGTCATGCTGCCATTTTCACAATCCTGTTTTTTCATGGGCTACTGCTACTAAATGAAGCCAGTTTAGGTCCCTTCCGAAGTCAAGGATACAAAATGTACAAAATTTCATTTAATTGCCCTTTTCACTTTAACCGACTTTAAGAGTCATGTCAGCATAAAAACCGACCGACTCGTCACAGGTCACAATAACTTTTATTCAGTTTGCATCCACTCTATAGTGCATCTGCGGAACACAAAAGTTAGAAAAATAAGGTCTTATTTAATATTAATTAGGTCTTACACCATAATTATCGTTGCTTGATTCTATTTTAGTATTAGTAGCAGTGGTGGCTTATTCACATTATTGTTTTATTAGTTTGAATACAATGTAAGGTCGACAAGTTTCAAGCCTCAACACGTAATTTGCTTCTAATCTACAGACACCAAATGTCGTTGCATGGATATGTTTTGGAGAATTCCCATCTGATCTATTGTGACCCGTCATGCACATTATATAGATGCATGCAACACCAGGAGAAGCATGCAGCACAAGCCAATGTCCTGACCATGACACCTTCCTCGTGTCAGATGGAATTTGGGACTTAGATTAAGAGGTGAAATAACTCATCTGTCCATCTCAACATAAAATCAAGAGTCTACAATATTGGGGTTCTTCAGTCTTCATTACATTGTGAAGGCTGGCTGTAATATGAATGTGCATTAGAGTGCCAGTGGTGGTACCTATGCTTATATCCGAATACCATTTTTTGTCAAATCAAATATGATTACCAATGTTATCTTCAAAAAAAAACTAAACGAATGTATAGCATGCAGCCACCTGTCAATGACAATGCATTGGCATTGCTGATGTGTAACTTTGGTGTTCATTCACCTTAACCTTGAACCTGATCCGTCAAGCCAAATGTATTATAGATGAATCATTTTCTATACACTTGCTTTCAGACGGCCATCAGAGCTGCACACATTTGACTTGTCCTCTCTTTCTAACTTGTAACTTTGTGCTTTGATTCCTTTTCCTCATCTCGACACAGAAAATAAGCTAATTGGGTTCGAGAAATAAATTATTAGTTTTACCAATTCGAAACTCAAATTCATTGTATTTAACATCACTTTATTTCTTAAAGGTTTCAGTGCATATTATGAACAGTTCATATTCATGCACAAATTTCTCAGCTATTGGCTTTTCACATATTGCATTGGTAACGTAAAATAACTAGTTGATACTCAAAGTATAGCAGAGTAAGTAAGAGTAAAACTGCGTTATCTTAGGACCAAACGAAGCGGCACCACAAAGAAACCGACCATAGATGTTTTGACACTACAAATTTGTAATTTTATATAAATAGGTTATTTGTAAATTTCAAAAATATTTTGAATAAAATCGTCAGTTATTAAATTTGTTATCTTGCTTCTTAATTACACTAGTTACTTGTTCAAATATTTCAGCTTAAAAACCAATTCCAATCGGTTTATTCGAAGTAGCAATTCATCTATAATTACAAAATTATGGTTTTGTGTCGAAGTTTGGAAAAACTTTCATGTTTATGTAATCAGTTATTCCGTGGGGATTTTGGTACATGGTGATTTTTGAACGTGGAAATTTTAGAACCTGGAGATGTTCACTGTGGTGCTTTTTTATGCTGTGGAGATTGGTGTCTACTGAGATTATGCCCTGTAACGCTAAAAAATATACATTTTTGACACTCAGCGATACTATTTAAATGGTTCACTACAAAATACCGCAGCTATTTCACAAGAACTTTGTTGCATTTATATAATATAATATATATGTAAACTGAAACGAGGAATTCTCAAATAATACTTATATGGAACTTTTAACTGTTTCATGCTACAAGGATGAAAAAATTGATCTAGGGAAATCAATGAACTTCAAAGTACCTGTCAAATTCAATTATGTGTGTCCAAGTTATGAAAAAACCCGCTCCTAATTACATAAATTGATTTCCAAAAATCCCAGAAGGACATCCGTCAAGGTTTAATTCTTGCGAAGACGGCAAAACAGCTTCAATTATGCCACTTTTATGGGCTGAAAAGTTGGTTGAATCTCAAAACATTGGAAAGGTGAAACGCTGCTATACTCGTAAGTGCAAAAAACTCTTAATAATTAAAAAATTAAAAACCATTCATAATAAAAGTATTATCTGTATTTAGTGGGGTCTTTCTTCTCAAAACGAACCAATTTGACAATTTTGCGCAATAACTTTAATAAGCATGTTATTAAATTATTATCTGCATAAAAAGCAGAGCCCACAATTTTGAATTCAAAGTACTTCAAATATTAACTTTGATAATTGTTCAAAATTAGCAATAACTCATTGGTATTACTTATAAATATAACATGCTTGTACCGGAGGTAGCTTATTTGTGTTAACTGTATTGGATCCACAGACATCCTGAAGGATCTGAACTTGATATTGTTTGAACTGAAATTAATACATTGCAAGTTTTCTACTTTTGAGATCCTTTCACCTTTTTGGCATGAAATGTGATCAAGATGTTTTTGGGGTACTTACATCAAATGTTAGACATTCAACTACTAAACTCTATTTTTCTTACAATCATAATAAATCAAATGACTTTTTGTTTTTCATTCGTTGAAAACGATGATGCTATTCGGGAGCATATTTTTTACATTATAATAGCATGTCCACAGTAGTCCCATTATTCATTTTATGCTCAACTTTCCCCTGATTCGCCATTCACGAGTCAAATATTCCTCGGATATTTCTATTTTGTCATTTTATCTACCACCTTTTAATTAGAAACGTTTAATTTCAAGGCTTGGCATTGCTGCTTGCCATTGTATATCATTTTAGTACGATATTTTGCAATTTTTTGCTGCTTATATAATTACGAAAGTGATTCTGTCTGTCTCCGGTGGATGTGTTTTGTGAGGTGGTCCAGTTAATTGATTCAAAAATATTCATTTTAATTCGGATTTTGCTAAATTTTACAGCAACCGATCCTTCAAAAAGCCGTGCATCATTGAATTAAAATTGAACAGTATTATTGACTTAATCAGTATTCAGTTAAAACTTTCAAACTAATTGCAAGTGTAGAGTATGTAAACCGTTTTAATGATGGTTGGATAATTATGAATAATTATTAGGAGTATAACACTTCTTATTTAAAAAACGATAAGAACGACGCGTTTCGATTCATTAATTTATCATTTTCAGGTTTCTAATAATTCTTATTCCACAGGAATATGGTAGTGATTTGATCATGTGTTTAATATGGTTAGATTCAAAAAAGAGATATTCATGTTTAGACTTTGGTTAAGAGTAAAGTGTAATGATTGTTGCAAAATGTACTCTCTAGCAATGGAAAAAATAGCAATGATCTCATAAGGATCATTGCTATTTTTACGACACAACACACAGTACAGCAATGTTGCTTGTATTAGCGTAGCCTGGTTTTTTGGGTCAGTTAGGGTCCACTTGGGTCCACTAGGGTCCGCTAGGGTCCACTAGGGTCCGCCTGGGTCCACTAGCGTACCCACAAAATCAAACCTCCTTCCTTGTCTCAGTTGGTTTCTTTGCAGTGAGATGAGGATTCCACGAGGCAACCACACTGGCAGTTTCAGTACACCACCGCTGCCGTAGAACTACTTCTATGAGTAGCAGCCAGCTACTCTTCACTTCTTGCCTTTCGGTCTACCAGACCGGAGAGTTCGGTGGTGTTGTCGCAGCAGCACTACCGAATAATATACTGAAATTCCGCCCCTTCTGGGCAAAGTTAATTGTTTTCTTTTCAGTGACTTTCAGTCACTCAGTTGTAAATTGTTGAGTTAAATATTGGTTTATTTGAAATAAATTGATCTCTTTTTGTAGTAAAATTTAACCCTTTGAGTCACTGAATAATACTCATTTTTTACTGGTCCTGTGAAACGAACTGAACTGCATCTTCTGTTTAGGGCGGATGGGCCCTTTGGACGTTTTAGGTCATCTCGAGTCGACGTGTGGCCATCTAAAAATGCCTCGTTTTCCAACAATGATAATATAATTAGTTTCATTCAAACTAATACTCAGATCTAAAATATTAACTGATTTTACAGAAAATTCAAATGTAAATTTTAAAAAATCATGAGGAAAGGAAGTATGCAACCATAATTCATGTCCCTGATATCTGTAGAATCTCTAATTAAGAAGATGTCGTCGATGAATCTCCTGCTAAAAATCATTTCGTTTTTCCACATAGCTTCAAGTTGAAGTGCTGCTATTATTACCCATCTGAATCCCCCATTTTGTAAAAATATCTCATCACCAAACTGGAGAAAACTGTAGTCTTAACTGAAATCAAGTAATTTTGTCAATTGATTTTCGGTAATTACAAATGGAAATTGTGTTTGGTTTTTAAATTTATTTTTTAAAAAAATAATTCTTTTTGCATATGTTAATTGTCAGCTCTTGGTACATTGCCTGGATATCAGCAGCCACTAAACAGTATTTTCTAGTTTCTAGACTTTCTAGTATCAACTCTTAGGATTCCAAATCTCAAATTATTCAAATGAGGCATATCTCCAAAAGTCATACAGTTTTATTTTTTTATTTTCTGTTATCTCTTTGGTTGTTCAAGGCTCAGAGTTCAGTTGTATGCTAATGTGATTAATTAATTTCCTTTTTTTCTTAATGAAAGGTAGTTTTAAGTTTTTCTCTTCCTGTCTTCGTTTTCCAATAATTTTGGATACTTTTGAATAGGTATAAATACTGTTGGAAAAGGAGGCATATTTAGATGACCACGCGTTTCACAGGACCAGCGCTAATGAGCTATTATTCAGTGACACAAAGGGTTAAAGTTTACTACAAATAGAGATCAATTTATTTCAAATAAAACCAATATTTAACTCAACAATTTACAGCATTAAGTGACTGAAAGTCACTGAAAAGAAAACAATTAAGTTGCCCAGAAGGGGCTGAATTTCAGTGGTGCAGCTGCGACAACACCACCGGAGACACCGTTCACACGACGGCCAGGGAAGAAGTGAAGAGTAGCTGGCTGCTACTCAGGAAAGTTGCTCTACGGCAGAGGTGGCGTGTGTGGTTGCCTCATGGAAACCTTGCACCAGCTTCACACAGCAACGAACTCGTTGAGACCTCGTTGCACAGACTGGCACTGAATGGTACCGAATGGGACTAGATGGCTCTCAAGCAGCCACTAGTCCCAAGCAGTGATGTCACATGCGTGACAATGTGGCCTTCTCGTGTCAGCTTACACACCACCGCTGGTTTCGCGCATCTTCAGAATCGTCATCATCATCATCTGAGACCAGGAGAACCCGTACATTTCGCAACAAATATCATACGCAAATTTGTAAAGTCATCTTGTTGGTCAATGCAAACGTTGGAGTTTGACAAATGCTGAGCTAGATGGCTTGTGAGTGAAAGGTGCTTATCAAAGTAACCGATAAGTTACCTGAATAAATTTCTGAAAGTTTGATTGGAATTTTTAAAATTGTTGTTTCTTTTTTATGAATTTATATTATTTTCTTTTGCTATTGAAGGTGTGATTTCAAGGACACCTAAACGTGAGAGGCATCTCATCAAAGCATAACAAAGATGACAAAAACAACCTTGTACATAACGTACTTTTCGCCTTGTTCATTGTATCCGGGACCTGGCTATATAAAGATATCGTTAGCAAAGAAATTCATCTTGACGGAAACAAAACGCAACGAAAAGATAAACTGGGTATAAAATCCTATAAAAGTGGGGGTGGATTACTAATGTACATTAAAGAAAAATACAATGTATAACTGCTCGATTCTACAAGCACCACCACCACTACAGAATTGATACACGTTAAGCCTACAGCAGAACACATGAAACCTATTCATGTTATAGCCGTAATCACCCCCCCCCCCAAGCCTTAAAATCAATCATCTCATCACTGCATTGAAAAATGACTTGATTCAATGCCATACTAGTGAAACATACGTACTTGGAGATTTTAACGTAAACATGCCTAATGCATGGATAATGCCCGCCAGTTTAAAAATAGCTACAATTGTGCCTACACAAAAAGGAACGGGAGAGAAAAATCACATTCGCAATTATCGGCCAATATCAATTGCCCAGCCTGTTCTAAAATAGTTGAGAAAATTATTTATAACAAACTAAGAAAACATTTGGAAACATATGAAAAAATCATTCCTGAACAACACAGATATAGGCCAAAACGATTAACCCAAAGTGCAATTGTCAAAGGACCGTTGTCACTGATGATATTAAAAATGCAACTGACAAAAGACAACTGACCGGTGCAGTGTTCGTTGATTTTGAGCAGGCGTTCGACCGGGTGTAATACAACAGTTTCCTGCAGTAAGCGCTTCATACTGCAATAAGCGGCAAACTATTTAAATGGTTTGTTTCATATTTTAGTAATACGAAAACTTTTGTTGCCGACAAAAAATCAAGTGAGTTTAATTTTATACAAGCTTGTCTTCAGGAATGCTTGCTTGTCAGCCCTTTCGGGGATGATCTTTGTTCTCCACTTGAATGACATTTCAATTCTAAAAATCGAATTTTTACGCCGATGACCTAATTGTGTATGTTCTAACAAATATAAATGAAATAGAGCAAAAGTTGAACTTAACCACCTAGACAAATGTCAATTAACAAAAATGATTGTAAATGTTAGTAACGAATGGCTTGGTAACTTGGGTGATAATTGACGCTGGAAAAAGTCAATTATGGTCGCCGTTCGAAGTTGGGGAATGTTCTCAAAAAGCGAGGTATGGTTAAGAGACTATCGGATTTCGGGCTTGTTTGTGGAGATAGTCGATCTCACAAAATCTTATTAGGTATGTCCAGACTGGAAGTGGGAAGTTTGGCCGTTACTCTTTACATTTAGTCAGTTGGTAAACGGCAAGAGATAGAATGGGGTGAAGACTATCCAACAGATGCAACGGAACAACAGGTTTCTGAGCCGCCACCAATTTACCCAAAGGATCACATTCGTTTGTTTAGTAAGGTCGTGGAAGCTCAATACTCTAAGCGTGGCGAGATATTTAAGTAGAACAGCACGATATGCTGCTTTTAATTTGTCTGTAACATGTGTGTATGCAAAAACAGCATTAGTCTTGGTCTTACTCTGGCTGTCATGAGAGATTCTGCACTGCTACTTTGTATATAGTCATTTCTATCCCTTCGCTAATCTTGGAAAACCAAAAATTACGTTCGAACTGAGAACATTTATGTGAAAATTTTCGGTTGAAAAACCAATCCCGGCAGAGATTTCATCCAGAGTGTTCGAGCATGGGCCTAGTAAGCGGATTTAATGTTAAAATAATATGATCAAAATTTATGTTTCATTTTTTGTAATCTCTCATTTGCGAGAAATGAATTTGTCTTAAATAATAAGGCGACTTCGTGTTATTTGTCTGGCGGGGTCCAGTTCTGTGTAATTTTCTGATTAAATGTTAGCTAATTGAAAATCGTCTTCAGTTCAATTCAACTTCTTTTGAATTGTCTGCTAACCGAACCGATAAAGAATGCTATTTGGGTTGGTAGCTGGTCATAAGCGTGTGCTCTGGTTGTAAAGCCAACATAATATTTTCCCCAACGGAGCCATTTGAGAATTTATTTGGTTTGTCAATTTTAATTATCTACTTGTTTTAGTTTTGTAGAAAAATCACAAAATCAATACAGAAGTTTCAGTTGATCCGTTATTTCATGCAAGTGCATTTTATGCTTTTTAAACCAACCCCGTCGCTACCACCAAATGCTATGGAACATTTGAGGGAAATAATCATGCTACACATTAATTTGATGAGATCTGATTCATGAATTTACTTTACCATACACCTCCGCGAAAGTTCATTTTTTCACGTTAAATCCTGCGATATTTTTGCACCTTGATTTTAGAAGTTGAAGCACAGACGTTGACTATTCAGTTAGATGGACAATTGGGGTGGTCGTTTTGAATTTAATTGAATTTATTTTTTCTGGGTTTATCAGTGATTTTTAGTCCTTTTAATCTTGAATATTAAATGTTCATCGTTACTTAGAATAAACCAGTCCTTGAAAACTCCATATGTATTTAGATTTTTGAAAACAAATTTTCGAAAAGCTACTTTTATGCGCTTTTTAATTGTGAGTAGTTCTATTCTATTATATAGTTTGAACAAATCATTTTCTGTCAAGTTAACGTTTTTCTTGTTCTTTTTACTTAAGAATATAAAAAAGAATACAAAATCGATCGATTTTTTTCGGAAATTTGTTTACATATGGATAAATTTGCATTAGCCCAACAAATAATTCCGTAAACAACTAGCCAATGTCATATGCCAAAAATGCAGATTTTTTAAATTTTCATTTACCCATTTTTTAATAGTATGTAAACTTGCTGATGCATTACGTAACTTTTTATTTACCAGTTCACAATGTGGCTTATCAGTTAAATTAGAATCAAGAATTACTCCAAGATATTTAAAATTATATACTAATTCAATAATTTCACCGTTAAGTTTTACACAACCTTTTGATTCTCTTTCAGACCTACAGTCATTACTTTTGTAAAACACCTTGTACTTTGTTTTTGATGTGTTCATTTTTAATACATGTAATGCACACCATTTTTGTAAATTAATTGAACATTCTTTTAATTTCGCACTACCTTCTTCAAAATTAGTGCAATATATGTATAACACTAAATCGTTGGCGAATAGGCAGTAAATAACTAAAATCACTTCTTTAATATCATTCACTATGGGTGAATCATAAAGACTTTCTAAAATACTACCTGTTGATATATTATAGATTTTTGATTGATAGTCACTGTTCCCAAGTTTGTGATTAAATCTAAATCTGAGTAATATTGTTATCTTGATTTTTTCATGAAGTATGGTCCAAAGGTCGAAGTTCAACATTATATTTAATTTCTGATATTCTTTTGTTTTCTTTCTTGATGACAGCTATATGTAAAGCTTTCACTTCCTGTCTTTGTCTTCCAATAATTTTGGATATTTTTAAAAGTAGTATAAATACCACTCGCAATTTTGTAAAGTCATCTTGTTGGT
>JAQFZH010004680.1:0-11634 GCA_034695485.1 Entomobrya nivalis
TTAGAACCTTGGTTTATCAATCCCATGACCATAATTCATGCGAACCCTAACTCAACTATGATCGAAATAATATGTACGTATTGCAGTACAGAATATTTGGTAAAACATCTCGTAGTTGTAAAAAATGTCCCAAAACCATTTAATCCGGATGTCTCGAATTTCAATCACGAATTTAATAATAAAAACCTAAATCTGCACACAATATGGTCTGAAAGATACAACAATGCATATAGGCAAGATGAAGCGAGATTGGCCAGCAAATCATGTTACCAATATCCTGATATATTTTTTGTTGAGCACCAAACATGTGCTTTGTATCTGTTAGCTAAAAAAATTAATTTCACAATTTCATCATTTAGAACATTTTACTGGTCTCCAAATATTAACGTTAGAGCACCAGCTAGTTCAGTCAATCTACAAACTTTTAGATTTTGGCTACCATACTATATAGTTCAAGACGAATTTGCTTTTATGTCTGCATCACTCTACACGAATGTTACACTAAGTAACGTCCACTTTGAGCCACTGGCTGTATCCAGCTGGCTTTTAATTGTAGTTTTGGCCGGTTCGCTAATAGTTCTACTCACGTTTACACATCTCTTTCGAAAAACGTCAACAAATACTGTTACTCGGCTAATTTCGGACATGGTATTCGTTTCAAAAAATTTAATTGATCAACCCACCAGCATATGCGACACAAATGGAACAAATTTTAAAGTAAATACTTTGATTTTGTGTTTGTGGAGCTTTTGTTGCATGCACGCAAACCATGTTTACAAAGCAGCCGTTTTTTCGGGTAGTCACTTTCAGGAAAATATCGAATACCCAACAAACGCCTATGAAATGGTTGAATCTTCTTGGGAAAAACACACTTCAAAAGGATTTCTCCTAAATGGAAATGAATCCTCAGTATGCTATCTACATGACTTGTCAACCGGTAATGGAAGCAAGACGAATATTCTCAAAAAAATCACAAAAGACGTATTTTGTAATATAAGGAGGTACGATATAAATACCGCTTATGATCTGAACGAGTGGCCTTTTTCTGACTTTCATTCGAAAAGAAATGGTTCCGTAAAATTGGAAAATCTTATTTTAGTGGATCCATTGACAAATCTCAAAAACATAAGAGTAGGTTTAAACGCAGTGAACTCGAAACTTAAACTGTCTCCTATCTATAAGGTGCCAGAAGCTATTGTTCCCCTTTTCTGGACGACTGATGGCGGAGGAGTAGTTACACGTTTGCTTAATGATGGATTACGAGCAATGTGGGAATCCGGATTAGAAATATTTTGGAATAATAACGAGGATCTGGTGTACAAAATGCAAAGCATTGATTATATTTTTAGAATGTACAGCGATTTAAATGCATCATCTAAAGCTCGGCTGGTAAAAACAAGTGGAAGTTACTTGTTCGCGTTAACTAAAGGACAAATCCTTTCTCATGACTATATTCCTATACCGAAATCAGTCTATTTGGAAGGACTTAAGTATATTTCCAAGTTTCTTAGTGTTTCAGTACTTTCTTTTGTTATTGAGTGTTTATTTGGGAAACGAATTTCACTACAGCAACTAAAGGGCTTTTATCGGAGCAATAAAATGTATGCAAAATATTATTTTATCGTTGTTATTTTTAAAGTTAAGTTTTTATTTCGAAAATTTCTTAGATTATTTAGAAGTAAACTCACAGAACTTTTCTTTTAAAAGTGGCTTGAATACTGTTGAATGCCATTCTTCTCGTAAGATTTTATAATATATTTGAACCTTATATTTTAGTTATACATAATTTTAGTAAAATATATACATAATTTTTAACCAAATGCATTTATTCTATTTTACTCTCTACTAAATTACTAAGTTTTATAAAAGCATTGAACTAATAGACTGATTGATCGAAAACTCCTCAAGTGACAACGGGGTCAAGGGCTCCACAAAATTTGTATTGCCAATGTACAACTTTACAAGCTTACACTATTTTAAATAACGTCGAAACCATGAACTGTGTACCTTTCCATTCTGCATTTTTACTTCAAGCGCATATTTTGATGCTGTATATACATTCGCTAAACTGCTAAACATGGTTACAAGAACAATGCAAGAGTTAACTGCACAGAAGCACGGCAGGTGAGTGCGGTTTGACCAGAACTATTAAGATCTCTGAAGTTAAGCAACGCACTCTCGCTGAAGCAGTTGGATGGGTGACCGCCAAGCGAGTGCTGATGGAATAGTGTTGTGCTCCACAGAAGCACCCTCGGTGGGATCTATCTCCTTCTGTGGTAGGACTGTCGTGCTAATTCCTACTCGGCTCGGTGAGTACCATCTAATGGTCAGTACGGAGTAGGTATGCTATGATGGCTATATGAGGCACTACGGTGGTGTTACGGACATCATAGCATCCCTATAGAGCGTCCGTTCTCTATAGGAAGTGTCAAGGGTCAGAGCGCAATAATCCTATAATTGGATTCCGTCGCCTCGGTTTCCGAGCCCTGCAACCTTTACCTTTTAACTGCACAAAATGAGAAAAAATGAGCATGCAGAAAGGTAACCGAATTCCATAGTTAAAGCAAGCATATAAGCTTATAGTGTGTACAAATAAGACACACACTACAGCAACAGCAATCATGTAGCATGAGTACAGTCTTCGATATTCAATGGACATAACTTCAAGTTCCCTGTACATTAGACAGGTGCGCAAATTTACTTTTCCATTTCCTGACATAATATTCTCAACTTTGCGGCCCGCCAGCAGAATGTAGCTTTTTAAACAATATGTTTTCGTTAGTAGGACCAAAGTGATGTGGAAATAGCTCCCACTCGCAAGAAAACTCCAAATGAAGTAGTTTACAAGAAAGACTTACGATTTTGTCCAAATTTCACAAGTCGACCAAGTTGCTTCCAGATCTGTCCCAATTTTCCCTCCACATTGTGTATCAACTATCCAGTAGCCTCCCAAATAAGGAGGCAAACATGGGTTCCGAATTATATCCGCACTGTAAAATAATGGCACAAACACACAAGAAAGGTAGCAGATTTTCATACTACCATCAGATTTGCTACCATCAGAATTACCATGGAGTTTTGACCTTTAAATTAAACAACAAATTAAAGTTTCTCAAAAATGAATCATAAACTGGCTCAAAAGTGAATCATAAACTTTGAGTTACTTACCGTTTCTCTGATTTTCAAACATCTGCATTCCACTCAAATAGAAAAAAATTAGTTCTGCTTTGGTCCGAAAACCCGTTTGATTGTAAACATGCCGTAGCATTCAGCTAATTAGAAACAACGTGTGCAGTTTTACAAAGTGCACGTCCATTAAATACCAAACTGGTTTCGTCTTTTGAACTTACGTCTGCGTGTACGGCAAGTTACAACTTGAGCTTCTACGAAGTTGACGTTTAGTAATAAATCTTGATGATTTTTCGTGCGACTGAATATGTTTTCACGGCTGTACCCACAACGACGAAATATATTTGCGTGTTTGAAGCATGTGAATGTTTTCAACACATTTGTGGGTGTCGCATAATGTACCCTTTCTCATGTCTTAGATAACCCTTTTTGAAGATGCGGGAGACTAGCGGTTGAAATGTGAAAACTCACACGAGGAGATCACACACCAGCTTTGACTAGAAAGAGTCCTGACGCGTATTTGAAGTTCTATGTTCCTGGCATGTACTTGACGTTAGCTGCTAGCCTATCTACCTCGGCAACTCAGCTACATACTTTTGCTGCTGCTGCCTACTAAATTGCTCTGTAGCTCTCCGTAAGAAAGCATCTTTTTTCAAGCTGTGCTCTTGTCGTAGAATTCTTTGACTGGGATTTCAGCCCAATATTGAAATAATTGTTCATTAGTTAGTTAAGGTTTTGTAACGTGTCTTCTTCCATGGGGGCGGAAATTCCACGTTAGTCCCTGGAAATGCAAATAAATAAGCTTTGGGAGAGCGTAATTGGTTATTAATTTTAACTTGAATTAATATTTATTTCACATTAAATCTGATACCCAGGCGAGCCTTACGTGCCCGCAAACCTGTCAACTATCGCAACAACAATTTCGGAAGAAATCAAAAGCCATGATGCCATGAGCATAAATTCTTAAATCTTCAAAATTTATCGCCGTATGGAGGGGGAGTTTATAGCCCCTCATATCTTATATTGTACCAAACACATAAACCATTGAACACCAGCAGGATCATCAAGCTCAATCTTACTGGAATGTGTTTGAAGCAGACTGACTGATCTGAACTGGAGAACTGGAGAGATGAAATACATTGATACATTTTTCTCAGAGCGAGCGCACGCTCAACGCTTGTTACTGCGCTTGCTCTGAGAAAAAAAAGAGGAGTGAGCGCCAGCACAGCTGTTTACTTGTTGCTGCGCGCGCTTAACGGATCAAACATGTTCACAGATTGAGCGTCAAATCTCTGATTTACACAAAAAATAAATTCAAATTCGTGATCTACGATAAAAGTTACCCAAGAAAACCTATTTTTCGACGTCGGACTTGAGCGGCATTTTTTTTAGTTCCCGTGTAAGTTGCATTCTCCGAGCACATTTAATTTTCCAAGGCTGGCGGCACCAACTTCAATGCATTAGCATTCATCTTGACCCCTCATTATTTACCTCAAGTCATCCGCATTTCATTTTATCCAGTCTCCTCAACCACCCCGCCGGCAACATTAAAATTAATTTTGCACTTAAGACATAACCCATTAGTCCATTATTTGACTTTGAAAAGTAAGTGTTCGAGAGGATACAAAGTGGCAACTTATTGCGAAAGTGTGGTGTATTTGAATATGATACAAGGCAAAGAATCTACATATGCGTGTTTAGCACATTATTTCTTTTACACATATACAACAGAAAGGATTCGTTAACTGCTAACAAAAACGTATAAGTGCATACATGCCAAATTATTACTTATACAAATTATAAGCCTCTTCATCTTATTTACAATTGAAATACCTTTTAACCATTCACGACACATTAGCTAAGATTACTATTCTGAGAGTTCTTATTAACTTAGCAGTACTTTTAATTAGTATATGTATTGCGGATACTTTTACGCTCCCACAAAGTCCTTTTAAATGTGTTATGGAAATATCTTTAGCGCTAATATACTCAATAGCAAACACGAGAGCTGAAGCCATGAGAAACCCAGATATATACTTGGCTCCTTCTAAATATACTAGTTTTGGTACAGGCTCATATTTATAAGACCTTGTTTCGACATCGGCGAAAGCCAACAAATAATTAATTTTCGGTGAGTTTGCTAAATCATCACTAATGCTTGATCTCAAGTCATTATAATCTTTCAGACGAATCATTTTTTCGAATAATTCAGACGAATCCATTCATTGTTCTCCCAAAGTTTAATTAATCCTGATTCAGCTGTTGATCTTAAACCAGACGAGATTAAACGTGCAACGGTGCCTGCTGCCGTAGTTCCCCAGAAATATGGCCGAATTGTCTGTGGTATTCTGTAAATTTTCGATAACTGAACATTGGAGTGAATGGCAATCAAGCCTAGTTTTATCAGTTGCAGGCTCTCAATTTTGTTTACAAATATTAGCTTATTGGGTACTGAATCAAGACTGTTATTACGACGAAATGTGCTTGATTTAGCAGTCTCGTCAATATTAAAAACGATGTTAGTAGAACTTGATAAATTACAACTGACATCTTTTGTGAAATCTGTGGACTTAGGCCAACTGGAATTCGTATTATTAAATAAATAATGAAGATAACAAGTTGAAGAATACTTGCCATTGTCATTATAGTCATCAGTGGTATATTTTTTCCACAAAGATGTCATCATCTCATTCGGACTTTTAGGAAAGCCATTATTATCTTTAAAGTAACTATCAGAAAACACGGCTGCCTTGTAAGCGTGGTTCGGGTGCATGCAACAAAAGCTCCACATGCACAGCACGAAAGAACCAATCTTAAGCTTTGTCCCAACTGTGTAATTATGGCTCGTTGGTTGATCAATCAGGTTTTTAACAACTACAAATATGCAATGAATAAATCGACACATTACACATTTCGACGGATACTGGAAAATATTTGTGAATGTTCCCATAAGCGAAATGAAAATAGCACTAGTTGCAACAAGGAGCCAGCTCTTACTAGAAAGCGGTTCAAAGTACACATTGCTTAATGTCAAATTAGAGTGAAGTGACACAGACATAAATCCTAGTTCGACCTGATTAAAGCCGTCAAATACCCATGCTCTAGCATATAGAATATTTGGGGAAGTAACAGGCGCACGTGAAAAATATCTCCGCTGCGACCAACCAGTCCTTTGTTGAGAAATTGTAAAATTTAAATGTAAACTGAGCAAATACATTTCACATAAAGAAGCACGAACCCAAAACCGATTAGGATACATGTAGCAAGTCTTCATGTAATCAAGTCTTGTCCCCAAAAAATACAGTCTCGTTTCGGGAAGAACTACAGTGCTCTTGTGCAAGTTCCTTGAATTTAACTCATGGTTAAAATTTTCCGGCATTGGATTAAATTTACCTTGAAAATCCCTGATAATAACCTGATATATATTTACTTTTAGTGTACTGCAATAGAAACACATAATCGAGATATCGGTATTTTTAGGATTTGCATGAATCATAATCATTGGATTAGGAAACCAATTTTCCACAGCATTTAACCAGTTCACCTTATGGGCGTAAATCCATTCCCGAAATTTGTATTCTAAGTTATCCAATTGCGAATAAAAGACAAAAATATTTGGCTCAAAACTGGTGAACTCTAAAGATATGCCCACGACATCGTATTGTATCCATAAAGTGCATTTGGTGAACAGTCTTCTTGCTAAAGGCAGTGAGCCTAAACTAAATTCGTACAACGAATTATTAGAAATAGCCAGAAAGGAAAATAAGGGTGATCCATATTGTTGCTGAACAGTTTGTAAGAATTTATTACAAAATGACTCCGTGTGATTAACCTCACATGTTGACAGTTGATATGAACGGATTGAGACAAAAGTACAATGGCCTGTAACATCTAACAAATCATCGAACTTTGCTAATTGTTTTGTTGAAGAAAGTTGGGAACGTTTGACTGCATTCGCTGGTTCGTGGAGAAGCAGTATACTAATCGCAACACTAATTAATTGAACGATTTGATGCATTTTAGAAATAAGAGTTAATTAAACAGTTGTACTGTTCAAGACGGTTTCTTTGAAAAGTATGTTGTTTAAACACTGCTAAAATTTCGAGTTCGTGATTGTTATTATGTCTGGAAATTCAGTTTAGCAATATTTGGATTCGATACATTGTTCTAAAAATTGATTTTTTCCCCAAAACTCACGTAATTGTTCGATGAACATACTTTTGAGAAAATCTTTTAGAGGTTTTCGTTCTAGCTTCTATACTTATACTGTTTTGATTAGAAGCGACATTAAATGTATATGTGCTAAGAAGAATTTCCCACTAATGATTTCCAAAGCGACGTAGCTACAACGGATTTTGAAGGTATTTGGGACTATTCAAGTTAATTATAATGAACAATGTCCAACTGGTCACAAAAGTCATATATTGCCGACAGATACCACGATTCCGATTTATGAGCAAGTTATTTCTTGAATTTTTTAGCACAGAAGCAGTCTGGGAAAATCCTACTTTTTAGTTTGGATTACTCGTAATGCTTACTCGAATTAAATAGAAAACCAGCGACCAATAAAATCTTAAGGTTTTGTAAGGCTATACAATTAGCTAATTAGTAGCCAAGTGAAATTGATTATAATAAAATCATTTGAATGTGCTTACGTATAGTGATAAACCTTATGCAAACATGTTTAAATTTTTACCAAATGAGAATTTAATCACTATAAGTTGTATTATTAATGTTGTAACTTGGCCATTAAAATGGTAGCAAATTAGATTGGTAAAAACGTGATCCTGCTGGCTGTCGTTTAGACCTATACCATGAAGTTCTAATAACACAAAACATTTTGTCACATTGAAACAAATTCCTGATATATTTTTTTCGCAACCTAACTTAAAATAATAAAGTCAGGAGTTACATTTGACACCGGATCATGTGCAGATCGTAGAAATACCATTAGCCTTGCAAATAATCGCGTGATTTATGATTCTGATGGAAAAGTTTGTTAATGAAAAGGATTATTAAACAGTCAATAAGATTTGAAGTTAAGATCATAGTAAAAAAGAAAAGAAAACTACTAATCAAGCCAAACTACGCAAAAATAGTGACGAAAAGTAGCAATTTTAGAGCATAGATTAATGTTAGGCCTAAATAAATTAGTCACGTTTCTAGTGCATGGTTCATACGTCTGATATAAGAATTTTATATTTGAGTACCCGAAGCAATTCTTACATCAACCCTAATTTCGTCATGATTTACCTATACCTGAACATTCCGTGTTCTGCAACGTGCATAACTTTGCTGTTAAATCATCATCACTCACATGTTGGACTTTTTAAAATATTGGATTAATCCATTACAAAAATTAAGGTGCTCATATAACAATTCAAATAATTAGTTAAATCTCTGGAACCTTTGAGTCTGTCTATAGTACACTTCCATGCGGTGATCTTGAATACCATACTTGAGGTTTAACAAAGTTTTACAATTAATACATTTTACTTTTACTCAGTAAAATAAATCTGTGGTGCTATGATTTATTGTAAAGTTAAAACAAAATTAATATCTTGTAACTGAAACCCTTCATGTTAAACAAAATCGTAAAACTTTTTGGTACAGAATCTCAATATGTATCATATTATTAGCTATTTAATTATAGCATTGTGTTTTCAAATTCACGTATCCACAGCAACAAATTCCCAAATTTCGCAAAAATCACGTATCCTGAAAAGGCTTGACGATTTACTAAACACAGTAGGCCATTGCTCCTTTGTTTCTATTCAATCTTATCAACAGTCAGCATGTGAAATAAGAGACACTGAGTCATTTTGTAACAAATTTACACAATCAGTCCAGCAACACCACAGATCTCCCATACTCTCCTATTTCACATATTCAACATTTTCATTATTCAACGTCTCAATTGGTCGACTTTCACTAGCTAAGCAATGGCACACTAAATGTACTGTTTGGATCCAATACGATATAGTTTCCATACCTTTACCTTTCACTAGCTTGAAGCCTGACGTTTTTATTTTCTATTCAGATTTAGACGATCTCTCATACAATTTTGAAGGATGGCAATGGAAAAATAAAGCTTCATGGCTTCGAGCATTAGAACCTTGGTTTCCCAATCCCATGACCATAATTCATACAAACCCTAACACAACTATGATTGAAATTGTGTGCGTATATTGTAATACGGAGCATTTAGTCAGAAATAGAGTTTCTGTGAATAATGCCCCACAAGCATTTATTCTGGATGTCTCCAACTTCAATCATGAGTTGACTAAGAAAAACCTAAATTTGAACACCATATTGTCTGAAAGATACAACCAAGTATATATGCAAGATGTAGCGAGATTGGCCAGCAAATCATGTTACCAATATCCCAACATATTTTTTGTTGAACACCAATCATGTGCTTTGTATCTATTAGCTAAAAAATTTAATTTCACAATTTCCAGTTTTAAAACATTTTACTGGTCTCCTAATATTAACGCAAGAGCACCAGCGGGTTCAGATAATCTGCAAATTTATAGGTTTTGGCTTCCACACTATACAGACCAGGACGAATTTGCTTTTATGTCTGCATCACTCAACACCAATATTTCGCTAAGAAACGTCTACTTTGAACCACTAGCCGTTTCCAGCTGGCTTGTAATTCTAATCATGGCCGTTTCACTAATGTGTTTGCTTACGTTTACAAAACTTTTTCGCAAAACATCAACAAATGCTGTCACTCGGCTAATTTCTGACTTGGTATTCGTTTCAAAAAATCTAATAGATCAACCAACTAGCATATGCGACACAAATGGGACCAAGTTAAAAGTAAATACTTTCATTTTGTGTTTGTGGAGCTTCTGTGGCATGCACGCAAACCATGCTTACAAAGCAGCCGTGTTTTCCGGTAGTCACTTTAGGGAAGATATCGAATATCCTACAAATGTCAACGAAATGATCGAGTCATCTTGGGAAAAATACACTTCGAAAGGTATCTTAATAAATGGAAATGAAGCGTCAAGTTGCTATTTGCATGATTTATCAATTGGTTTTGGAAACCGGACGAATATTGTCAAAAAAATCACAAAAGACGTATTTTGTAATCTACGGCAATATGATATTCATAGTGTTTATGACTTGAACGAGTGGCCTTTTTCTGAGTATCATTCGAGAAGAAATCAATCCGTAAAATTGGAAAATCTAATTTTAGTCGACCCAACGACCAATCTTGGAAACATTAAAATAGGTTTAAACTCAGTGAATTCGAAAGTTAAAATTTCTCCAATCTATAAGGTGCCAGATGCTACAGTTCCCCTTTTCTGGACAACTAATGGAGGAGGAGTGGTGACAAGTTTACTTAATGACGGATTACAGGCTTTATCAGAATCGGGATTAAAAACGTTTTGGAGTAACAATGGGAATCTGGTCTACAAAATGCAAAGCATTAATTATATTTTTAGAATGTACAGCGATTTGAATGCATCATCTAAAGCTCGGCCGGTAAAAAATAGTGGAAGTTACTTGTTCGCGTTAACTAACGGGCAAAATCTTTCTCATGACTATATTCCTATACCAAAATCAGTATATTTGGAAGGACTTAAGTATATTTGTGCTTTTCTTGGTGTTTCAGCACTTTCGTTTGTTATTGAGTGTTTATTTGGGAAACGAATTTCGCTAAGACAACTAAAGGGTCTTTATTGGAGCACTAAAATTTATGGAAAATATTATTTCATCATTTTTATTTTTAAAGTCAAACTTTTAGTTGATAAATTTCATGTATTATCTAAAAGTAAAATCAAAGAACTTTTCTACTAAGTCTGGCTTAAATACAGTTTGATTCAATGCTGCCCATGAATTCGTATGCAGTTATTCTAAACTAAATTTGGAAGTTCATGTTTGTAAACGTTCTCGTATTTAATAAGGCTTCTTTATAGCTGTAGTATTTTTAGTTGCAACTATGCAGTAATGTGTTAAATTTGTGTTGCGTAACAATCAGAAATAGTGTATGTAATTACCAGTGATACTAGCTAGCGTGGAATAAAACTTATGATATATATTTTTAAATTACAGATTCATTTTAGTTAATATGCTCACATTTATTTAAATATACAATATAGCTCAACTACTTAAATTTCATGTTAATACTCTATCACTAATATTGACATTGAGCTATGTTTAGCTAATTAATTAACTTACGCCTATATAAAAACTTTACCTCAAAACATTAATTCTGTTTTACTCTCAATTAAATTATTTAGTTCTATAAAAGCATCAAACTAATAGTCTGATTGAAAACTCCTCAAGGGACAACGGGGTCAACGGCTCCACGAAATTTGTATTGCCAATGTACAACTTGAGGGATGATTATGAAAAATTAATACATCTGGTGGAACTACGTTATTTTCAAAAACCAAGAATGATCGGTTTCGAAATTTAATTGGTCTTCTTCAGATTCTTGGGTTATTAGTAGAATTAATTAAAAATTAGCTTCTTAAATTGACATTTTAT
>JAQFZH010004681.1:0-11633 GCA_034695485.1 Entomobrya nivalis
GTTCATGGGGCGGAGCCTTTTAGATGTGACATTTGCGGGGAGACTTTTGATCAGAGGGGGAAGTTTACAAAGCATAAAAAGGAACATGCAGGGATTCCCTTTCAGAAGGAGTGGAGCTGTGAGGTGGAGGGATGTGGGAAGATTTTTAAGCAAAAAAAAGATTGGAAACGACACGTGGAAACTGGTCATAGTGGGGCGAGGCCGCACATTTGTGAAATTTGTGGAAAGGGATTTACTTTAGCAGCAACTTTGAGAAAACATCGGGACGCAGTTCATTTGGGATTAAGGCCGTGTGTTTGTGAGGTGTGTGGGGAAAGGTATAGTTGCATGTCTGTTTTGCAAAAACACAAGTTGATACACACGGGGGAACGGCCGTTTGGGTGTGAAATTTGTGGGCAGAGATTTCGGCACAAAGGGGTTCTAACAACGCATTTAAAAGGGCATGAGGAGAAGGGGCAGGATTTTAAACCGAATGGACCTATGAAACAAATTAGGAAAAGAAAGTGTCAGTAAATTTTAAAATATTGAAGTATGAAATGTAATTAAATTATGTAAATGAGTTAAAATAATTTATAATTTTGTACTTTGTGTAAATAGAAATAATATAAGATGAATTGTTTTGAAATTATTGGAATTGTCATATTTTTAATTAATGTGGATCAATTTTAGTAACTATTTGATTTATGGAATATGGAATGAATTAAAATTAAATGAATTATTCCAGCAATTTACAACTTGGTCTTTATTTCGAAATAAGTAAAAAATACACAAGCATATTTAAATATAGTTAATTAATGCACAAACATTTTAATTTATCTACACAAATTAAAAAAATTACACATACTCCTGCATCTAACTTTTTCTTTTCCTAATCTGCTTCATCGGTCCATTTGGTTTAAAGCCCGGCCCCTTTTCCTTATGACCTTTGACATGTGTCACTAGCACCCCCTTGTGCCTAAATCTCTGCCCACAAATTTCACATTCAAACCGCCTTTCCCCCGTATGTATCTTCTTGTGCATTCTCAATATCGAGCTGGCACTAAAGCTCTCCCCACACTCATCACAGACCCACGGCCTTAATCCCAAATGAACTGCATCTCGATGTTGCCTCAAAGTTCCTGCGTCCGTATACCCCTTTCCACACTCCTCACAAACGAATGGCTTCTCTGGCACATGTGCCGATAAGGAGTGACGTTTCCAGGTTCTCTTTGAACCAAATATCTTGCCACATCCCTCCTCCTCGCATTTCCACTCCTTCTGAAAGCTCATCCCAGCATGCTCCTTTTTATGCCTAGAATATCGTGACTTATCATGAAACGTCTCCCCACAAATGTCACATTTAAAAGGATCCGCTCCATGCACCCTAATCTTATGACTTATCAAGGTATTGGCAGTAGTAAAGGAAACATTGCAAATATCGCAGAGAAATTTGTTTTTAATTTTCTTCTTGTCCACCGATAAGGATGATGATGATGAAGCCTCTCCCTCCTTGTGATTCTCCAACTTATGCTTGTTCAGCTCCCTTTTCATCCAAAACCATCTATTCTCGCATTCCCCACACTTGTATCTCTTCGGACAAAGGTTGTGCTCCCCAAAATAGTGTTCCCGGAAGTCCGAATACTTCAAGTACTTCACTGGCTTATCATCCCCACAAATGTCACAATACAAGCCGGCATCCCTGTGTTCATGTAAGTGCTCCACAAGCTCCTCCCTCCCCGAAAACTTGAGTGGACACTGCTTACATTCAAATATCTCCTCAATCCCATGCTTATCTTTTAAATGTTCCTCCATCTCCTCCACTTTGATACCCCCACCACACTTATCACAATTTTGATTGGTTATCCGTTGAGATCGATGAGCATGCAAATGGAAATAAATGCTTTGCTTTACAGCGAACATTTTATCACATCCGCTTATCGGACATTTTAAATTCTTTGGCAAAGTCCCCCTTTCATGCTCATTAGCCACATGAGTAGGAAGTTGAATCTTCTTATCAGTAGTATACCCACAAGTTTCACACTTCAAACCAAATTTCGTTTCTAGGGCCACCTTCTCACAAGTTTCTCTGTATTTCCTTGATCTGAGATGTTTTTCGTGCAAGTTTTTCGAGTGGGTGAACATGTGACCACAGTTGTCAAAGTTTGGACATCTGACAACATACTCCGCTGATCCCTCCAAATGATTTGTTAAATGTTCCAAAATATTTGACGACTTTACTTGTTTACCACACAAGTCACAGGTTTGACCATTAGTCACAAATTCGGGATGAGTTGACTGGTGTCGAGCTTGATGAGTGTAGCGGGAAGCCTTAGTTCGAAAACTTTGGCCACAACTGCAAGGAAATTTGTATGAAGGGTTTAGCTTTCCCAATTTAATCATTAATTCCTTGTGGCTTATCAGTTTATGCTGATGGAGAGCTTCCTTGCTGGCTAATGACTGGGTACAGGCTTCCACGTCACAAGTAAACATAGTTGGATGACGAGAGGAGGAGACAGCCTTTCCAAATTTCTTGGTGGACGATGGGGAAAAAGAGTGACAAGTTTTCTTGTGTTTGTTAAGGTTATCCACAGTCTTGAATTTGCGTACACAACCTTTTGTGTTACAAATGATTGGTTTTTGAGATGAAGATGGAATTTCAAGAGGATCTTTTGGAATCATCGGAACATTGTGATTTTCTACTAGTGTCAATGGTTCTTCGTCTAGTTCCTCTTCACTTGTTAATTCGTCGTTGTCATCATTGCTGTCATCTTGTTCAGATTTAATGTAGTCAGGGTCATCGTCCTCCCATTCCCAATTTGAGTCATCCTCCATGGCGTCATCATAAGCGACACCTTCATCTTGATCCTCCATACAATTCGCTAAATCTTCATCGCATTCCATTTCCGTTTCTTTTCCATATTCAGGATCAGACTTCAAGGCTATAATAAAAGAAAATTCAATCATAATGATTGAATCATTAAAGTTACCATAATTAAAAAATTACTGTATACAGTAATTAAAAACTATGTGTATCTACATGAGTTGGAAAGTTCTCCAGCAAATGGAAATACAATTGGTTGTTTGTGGATCTTGCTGGAGCCTGCGGATTCCTGCCAGTGCCATTCCTCTTCTTCCTCCTCCTCCTTTACTTCAGAATCAGCATTTAAATCGTCCGTTTGTCGTGCTAAAGTAGTTAAAAAAAAATTAAACACCTTTAATAAAATAATTTTAAACTTAATTTTCATTACCAAATTGGCTACTCATATTTCATTGTTGTACCATTAAGCTCCTTCTCAAAAGCATCAACTTTTCGCTCCTCCATTCTTCTCGACTCCTGCTCCCCCCAAAGCATACCAATTTCTCGAACTTGTTGTCTCACAGCCTTCATCAGATTCTCGACTGCCAGAACCTTTCCATAACACAGCTGACAAAGAGTAGGTGCTTCAGAAAAGGTTGCCTTAGTAAACCTTGGTCCCTTAGTAACTACGGCTTCCACGGAGATCTCATCAGAAGGAGTGCTGCTTCCTCCGAAGGTCGCATTTAAAACGTTCCAAATTTCATTGAAAGTTCGAAGAAAATCGGGACTACTCACTAATGACTTGCAAGGCGCGGTTTCGGATAATGTATTCTCCTCCTTCTCCTCACTTTGTTCAACTACGGAGGAACCGGAGGAGCCCCCTTCATTTATTGAACCACTTGACTTCAACCTCACCACTTTTTTCAAACAAATAATACAACTTCCTTCCTTCATATTTAACAAGGAGGAGAACAGAAGCTTGTAAATATTCCACTTCAATTCAACAATTTAAATAATTTAATTTCAATTCACAAAATAAAATTATGATTTTGTTTGCTGTTTTTTTTTCAGGCAGGAAGGAAGCTAATCAGCTGTGCACTGTGCACCATATACGGCTTTTGTTTACCAACAAGCATTGCAATCAAGCATGTCACATGTGTATGCAGATGAAAGTGAAAGCTTTTCCACAATTTTTCCAACAAATATTTGGGTGTTGGGAAACCGATGATTTTACTGGTAGGTAAATGGAGTATAATTTAATTCACCATTAAAGTTAAACTAATCAACTCCATTAAAAATTCCCTTTACATAAAAACTTCACTTAAACAGCCTTTCTCTTTCTCATCCCCTTCATTGGCCCATTCGGCTTAAACCCCTTCCCCTTCTCCTCGTGCCCTTTTAAATGAGTCGTTAGAACCCACTTATACCCAAATCTCTGCCCACAAATTTCACAGCCAAACGGCCGCTCCCCAGAATGTATCAACTTGTGCCTTTTCAAACTCCCTCCATCACCAAACCTCTCCCCACACTCCTCACAGATATACGACTTTAATTTCAAATGAAAAACATCATGATGATATCCAAGACCCTTAGCATCAGCATATTCCTTCCCACAAATTTCACACACATGTCGCTTCACTCCCCCATGCCAAACCTCCTCATGATGTTTCCACCGTCTCTTCTCCTTAAAAATCTTTCCACATCCCTCCACCTCGCACTTCCACTCCTTCTGCCACACAATCCCCGCATGCTCTTTCCTATGCTTATTAAATACCTTTTTATCATCAAAAGTCTCCCCACAAATGTCACAACTCAACAGCTCCGCCCCATGTACCCTAATCTTATGATTAATCAAGTCCACTTCCTGCACACACTCATAATCGCACATGTCACACTTTTTCTTCTTACTTTTAGTGTTAACCCCTCTGCCTTCTTCACTTATCGTTAGTTTCCTCCTTTTCCTATGCATTTCCATCTCATGAACATCTTTTGTCTCCTTTCTCCAGAACATCTTATCACAGTCCCCCTCCCCCTCCCCACACTTGTACCTCTTCGGACAAAGCTTGTGAACCGCAAAATAGTGCTCCCGGAAGTCGACATACTTGCCAAACTTATCTTCCCCACAAATGTCACAAATTATCCCAACCTTACGATGCTTATATAAATGCTCCATCATCTCATCCCTCCCCGAAAACTTGAATGGACACTTATTACACCCAATCACCTCTAAAATCCCATGCTTATCCTTTAAATGCCCCTCCATCTCCTCAACATTCAAATCTTCCCCACACTCCTCACAAATTTGCTGGGTTATCGGTGGCCCTCGGAGAGACCGATGCTGGGACATGTGAAAATGGACACTTTGCTTCACACAAAATATTTTCCCACAACCGCTTATCGGACACTTCCACTTCTTCTCTTGTCCATTTTCATGGTTATTCCTCAGATGGTTCCTTAACCCCAACAGATTAGTCCCCTTAAACCCACAAGTCTTACAAAGAGACCCCTCCACCTTTTCCTTCCCAATTACCTTGCACTTTTGAGTCGAGTAGAGATGCGCCTGTAATCCCTTTTGACTGACAAACATGTAGCGACATGTTGGATTGGGACATTTAATCACCAACTCCGCTTGTCCATTTAAATGGACCTCCGTTAAATGTTGAAGGATGTCAGTGGACATTACTCGTTGCCCACACAAGTCACAAACTTGCCGGCTATAAAGTTTATAGTCGGGATGAGTCCTCTTGTTTTTATTCATGTGATTACAGCGTGTTTTAAAAGTTGCAAATGTTTTCCCACAGCTGCAAGGGAACTTGCTAGGATCCACTTTAGCTCCGTCGTCATCCTGTTCATGTGTCCCTGCTCCAAACTGACCTTTCTGTTTGCTTCTTTGAGCACGCTTCTTCGGAACCGGAACCAAAGCCAATGGATCTTTTTCGACATCCTGAAATTGGAAATCGGGATCATTTTTGTCCTCCTCATCCATTTCCATTTCTTCCTCACTTTTATCATGGTCATCATCATCGCTAGATTTATCAGTTTCTTCTGGTTCCTCTTTCACGTAGTCTGGATCCCCATCGTCCTCAGCATCAGATACCCCTTGACCTTGATCTTCACCTTCGATGTCGTTATCATTGTCAACTTGACGGCTTTCCAATTTCGTCGTCGTCCTCGTCGCCTTACAAGCCATAGAGGCCGTTGATGAATTGGCATTGTCACCGTCACCTTCTTTAACTACAAACATTTTTTTAAATACTTAATTTAAACTTTCATATTAAACTCTTATTACTTAAAAATTAAAATAATCAATTAGTCTGGTTTTTTTTACCTTGCCTGTTCTTCTGTGAATTTTTGATATCCGAAATTCCCACAAACTGTAACGTCGCCCTAATCACACTTTCCTCCAATCCATTTTCCCGTAAACTCTTCTCGAAATCACCACCCAACCCTCCATTTCCATCCTGTCTCCTCCCTTCCCCCAAAAGCATATAGATTTCTCGAACTTGTTGCCTCACCGCCTTCATCAGATTCTCGACAGCCAGAACCTTGTCACAGCACAGCTGACAAATTGTTGGTGCTCTGGAAAAACTGACATTTGTTGAAGTTGATGACGCACAATCATTTTGCAAAATATTTTCTAAAGATATTTCAATTTTCTCCGATGGCCCATGATCATCCCCCTTCGTTGTACTGTTCTTCTCCTTCCACTTCCTCCGCAACACTGTCCAAACTTGGTTAAAAGTTAACAGAAAGCTTGGAGTGGATACCACTGACTTTGGAGCTATTTCCGGTGGTGGTCGACCTCGACCACCAAATTGTTTACTGCTTCCCTGCCCTTTTAGACTCACTTTTCTCAAGCATATTAAACAGTGACCCATCAAAAATATTTGCAAACTTTTACTTGTCGCCGTCGCTTCCTCATTATCTTCGTCACACCAAAAATTAACTCTAAAATCTTCCATTGTTAAAGCAACTCAATAACTAACCGTAAACTGTAACAGTTTAAATGTGTGGTCATCTGTTCAGAAGCCTTTTCTGAACTGAAACGACAGAAATGTCAATTGCATGCGCTTGAAATTGAACGCTTGGCAAATCGGCAATGCAATATGCATTGCTCAGCTGATCAATGTCAAAACAACAAAAAGCAAAACAATGTGCATGTGAACTGGACGGACTTGGAAAAATTTAAATTGGGATTTAAAATAATTTAGTTGATTGAAATTGAAATGGAGGCTTTACCAACATCTGAGAATCAGCTGTTAAGTGAGGAGAACTCTGATGAGGGATTAAATAATAGGGATAATTTGAATAGTTTGAAACCTTGTTTAAAGGGACATTGTATTGTTTGTGGGAGAAAAGTGAGAGGGGGAACTGGTGACGACCACCGCAAAAATGGAGAACAAGAGGCTAATGACCAAAGTGAGGATTCACCGGAAGTTGGAGCAAGGTCGGTGATGAGGAGTCCAGGATTTCTGAGAACTTTCAATGGAATTTGGGCGATTTTGGAAAATAAAAAGAATGGAGGGAGAGGAAACAGCTGTGGTTCTGGTGATGATGATGATGTAATCTCCTTGGAAACTGTGATTACTGATGGGTTAGGGTCAAAGGTAACATTTTCTGAGGCACCTACATTTTGTCAACTGTGCAGAGAAAAGGTTGTGGCTGTCGAGAATCTGATGAAGGCTGTGAGGCAACAGGTTCGAGAAATTCGGATGCTTTGGGAGGAGTCTAAAAGGAGGCGTGACAAGTTCGAGAAACCTCTTCAAGGTAAAAACGAGAATATGAGTAATTAGTATCTTATAACTACACCTACACTAGGTTAATTAATATTCAACATGTTTAAGTTAAAACTTTTGTTTGTTAATTTTAAAAGATGAATCGGAATCATCCGAGGCTTTAATTGCAGACATTGAAATTGAAGTAAAGGAGGAAGAAGAAGAGTGGAACTGGCAAGACTCAGCAGGTTGTTCCTCCCAACGCCAGAAGCAATCAGTTACATTACCATTAGATGCACAAGTTTCTAACTCATGTAGTAATCCAAATAATAAAATTAAATGTATTTAAGTCAACATTTATTACAAAATGATTTTTATATTATGTAAATTAAACGAAATATTTTTTACTTCATTATAGCAATTAAGACTGATTCGGACCCAACGAAAGAAGATGAAATCGAGATGGAATGTGATGAAGATTTACCAAATAGCTTGGATGATGATCAAGGTGAAGGTGCCGCTGATGATGACGCCATGGAGGAGGATGCTGATACTGAAGAGGACGACTCAAATTGGCAATGGGATGATAACGATGACCCCGACTACATTAAATCTGAACAAGAGGACAGCAATGAGGAGGATGAAGACTTGACAAGTGAAGAAGAACTAGACGAAGAACCATTGACACTAGTGGGAAATCAAAATGTTCCAATTGTTCCAAAAGATCCACTTGAAATTCCATCTTCTTCCGCTCAAAATTCCACAAAATCTTTAGGGCCATCCTCAAAAGACATCAGTTGCGACGTGAAAGGATGTACCCTCAAATTCTCCAGTGCATCCACACTTTACAGACACAAGAAAAATTGCCACTCTTCCTCATCTCTTTGGGAACTAGGAAAGGCACTAAGAGTTGGAAACTCCTCCTCCTCCCCATCCCCCACAATGTTTACTTGCGAGTTGGAAGGCTGCACCCGAACCTTACCCAGCAGGGAATCCCTCTACAGACATAAGATATCATGCCACCCTCAATTAATGATTGAAATTGGAATGCTAGATCCTCAAAACAAGCATATTTGCAGTTGTGGTCGGCGATTCTCAACTCATCGAAAACTGTACACTCATCAAAGCAGAAATAAAACTACCCATCCCGATTTTGAGTTCAAATTGCGTGAAACAAGAAGCCTCATGATTGGGGCTCAACTCTGTGACTTTTGTGGGGAGCCAGTAAAGTTGTCAAACATTTTGGAACATTTGGCAAATCATGTTGGAGCAGAGTTTGTGGTGAAGTGTCCCAATTTTAAGGAATGTGGTCACGCCTTCACTCATTCCAAAGTTATTTTCGACCATTTAAAGCTCAAGAGATCTATGAATTGTAAGACAATTTGCGACGAGAGGAAATTTGGTTTTATTTGTGAAACATGTGGATACACTACAGATCGAAGGATAAGTCTTCCTGTTCATGTGGCTAATGAGCATGAGAGGGGATCTTTGCCGAAGAATTTAAAATGTCCGATAAGCGGCTGTGATAAAATGTTCGCTGTGAAGCAAAGCATTTATTTCCATTTGCATGCTCATCGATCTCGACGGATAACCAATCAAAATTGTGATAAGTGTGGAGAGGATATCAAACTGGAGGATATGGAAGCACATTTAAAAGATAAGCATGGAATTCTGGAGATATTTGGATGTAAGCAGTGTCCACTCAAGTTTTCGGGGAGGGAGGAGCTCGTGGAGCATTTATGGGAGCATAGGGATAGCGGCTTATATTGTGACATTTGTGTGGATGATAAGCCAGTTAAGTACTTGAAATACTCGGACTTCCGGGATCACTATTTTGGGGTGCACAAGCTTTGTCCGAAGAAACACAATTGTGGGGAATGTGAGAATAGGGGTTTTTGGAGATATTCGGAGCTGTATAAGCACAAGATGGATAATCACAAGGCGGAGGCGGATGATAACCAAGGCCCATCATCGGAAGATAAGATGAAGACGATTAAAAATAGAAGATATGTGTGTGAAATCTGCAATGTTTCTTTTACAACGGGAATTAATTTGATAAGCCATAATGTTAGGGTGCATGGAGCGGATCCTTTTAAATGCGACATTTGTGGGGAGACGTTTCATAACAAGACCAAATTTACAAGACATACAAAGGAGCATGCGGGGATGGAGTTTCAGAAGGAGTGGAAATGTGAGGCGGAGGGATGTGGGAAGATTTTAAAGTCGAAAAGGCATTGGAAGCTTCACATCGCGGGTGGACATGGAGCAGTGAAACAATTTGTTTGTGAGGATTGTGGAAAGGGATATAGTCTTCGTTCTGGTTTGAGGGCTCATCGGGATTCAGTTCATTTGAAACTAAGACCGTGTGTCTGCGAACAGTGTGGGGAGAGATTTACTGACAGTTCGAGATTGAAAAGGCACAAGTTGATTCATACCGGGGAGCGACCGTTTGGGTGTGACATTTGTGGGCAGAGATTTAGGCAAAAGGAGGTGCTTGGAAGGCATATTAAAAGTCATGAGAAGAAAGGGTCGGATTTTAAACCTAATGGACCGATGAAGCAGATTAGAAAAAGGAAGGGACAGTGAAAAAGTTTTATTGGGTTGTTACGTACGGGTTGCGGCATCTAGCAGAACTATATTTTCTTTCATGTACATTGACAGTACTATTTACCATGTGTTATTGTGTATCTTGAATCTTTCATGTTTTTTTTCTGATCAGCTCATCAGCTGTGCTTTACAAACTAGTCACTCACTTATCCGCACTTATCCTATCAATTGACTTTTGAATTTAATCAAACGCATTGCTGTTTATTAAGTGGTTAGTTTATTAGTGAAATAATTAATTGATTTTGATATTTTTCCTGTGCTAAGTTATCTTCTTTCAAAAATGGATCCAAGTTTAAAAGTTAATTTAATGGGTCACTGTGTCATCTGCTTGAGGAAAGTTCGTGACGGTGATAATGATGATGGAAAAGGGGTGGAAAAGTTTAATGTGGAGGAGGGGGATTCCCAAAAGTTTTCAAGAACTTTTAACGAATTTTGGACAATTTTAAAGGCTAAAGGGCATCAGGACAACAGTGGAAACAGTAGTGGTGTTGCTGGGGGAGGGGGAATCTCCTTAACGACAGCAATAAGCAGTGTAGGACAAGGGGCAACCACCTATTTTTCTGTGGCACCCACACTATGTCAACTTTGTGGTGGAAAGGTGGTCGCAGTAGAGAATCTGATGAAGGCTGTGAGGCAACAAGTTCGAGAAGTAGAAATGCTTTTGGTCAAGTCAAGGAGGAAGGGAGGGGGAAGGTTAAAAGAGTTCGAGAAGTATTTACGGGAAAATGGAATGTTGGAAGTGGTGATTCAGTCTACTTTGCAGTTTGTCAATATCTCTGGTCAGTGTCAAGGCCAAGACCAAGGTCAACCTATTGAAAATAAGGCTGATTCAGATGAGATGCAGGTCAAGGAAGAAGATTCATCATTTTCATGGCATTGTCAAGAACCTGCACCGGAACCGATGGTTGGCTCCCAAGCCGATTCAGAATTAACTGCTGATGGTAAAAAAATATATTCCACATTTTCTTGAAAAAATTAAAATGGGTAATTAATTAATTAAAATTAAATCTTGTTTTTTATTTTAGCTGCTGCTGTTGGTGATGAATCAATGGAATGTGACGAAGACATTAGCAAATTTTTAGACGATGACACTAACGAAGTGGATGACTCGAATTGGGGATGGGGGGATGATGATGATCCGGACTACATTAAATCAGAACAAGAGGATGATGAGGACGAAGAGGAGACTAATGATGAGGAGGAAGAGGAGATGCCTTTAGAAGATATGGAGGTCCCTTCAACAAGTTCTGGAATTCGAATTGGAGTCACCACAAATCCTCCTGATCCACTCGCTTTAACCACTTATAAATGTCCCTATGGAAATTGCGACAAACTTTTCACTAATTGCCCTGCACTTGAAGCCCATAAATCCAAGTATCATCGACCCCCACCTCCAGACAAAGAGAAAAATATAATTTGTGAATTTCCAAATTGCGGTAGAACATTTGCCACAAAATACGGTTATACCAACCACAAAGAGAAAACTCACCGTGACCCAAATTCCCAGAAATTTCCTTGCAGTTGTGGCCGTTCCT
>JAQFZH010004682.1:0-11630 GCA_034695485.1 Entomobrya nivalis
TTTTGGGGTTTTAATCCACTGTGATATATTTTTCGAAACAAAAGGAATACGAATTTTTGGTTGCTGTGAGTTTTGTTACTGCTGCTGGAAGATGCCTAAATGACGCTGTATCGAATGTCGATGTTTTTATAAGTCAACTTCAAAGCCGTTTTTGAAGTTACAAGTAGGACAGTGCTTGCTAGCGTCATTTGTTTAATGGTAGAGTTTTCATTCATTATACACGTCAGGAGGAATATACAAGTTCATTAAAATTTCATTCGTAAATATTAGTAGTACTACAATTCAGAGAACACAAAAAGTTTATAGATAGCTAAGTATATATACTTTTTGTGTTCTCTGACTACAACTAAATAGTATTAGTATTAATTTAGTACTAATACTATGTAGAAGTAAAGGATGTCTAATAAGTATATAAATGATTTACAGAATTAGTTTAAATATATTTTTACTGCTGCAGGTGTGTTGAAAGCCAAATTCTAACCTTCACAAAAGCTGTTAGTGCCACTTTAATATCAATCTTCACTAGGTACAATATTTCTGTATGCTGTTGGCTTTTACGATTCGGTGTTTTCTAAACAGTACATTTTATAATATTAAAATTTAGCAATTTTTCTATATATTATTCAATTTGTAAAACTAAATGTATTAATTAAAGACTTAAATAACTAATCAATGTGAAAAGTATAATTCTAATTATGTAGTTATCTATTCGTTGATCTGATTTTCTTGCTTTTATTCGAATATCGAATACGATTGGATGATAGATTGATGTTTTAAAACACATCATGTGGCATTTTTCATCAGTAATTGGTATTGGTACTGCAGTGTCGGATCGAGAACATATATTGGGCTTTGCTTTTAAGAACATAGTACTTAAAAATACGATTTCAGATATCAAAGATAGCGGAGGTTTGAATGCGAATGGAATGAACTGTATATTTATTTATTATACATCCTTTATGTTCACAATGATCAATTGGTTCATTAGGTATTTAAATCTCAGACAGAGCTAGTTATATTTTTCTTGAAAAAATTGCAGTTACGCACTTCAAAGATATTATATTGAATATTGACGCATTAAAGAATTGTTAGTAGACGTAACGCTACACGTGTTCAAAAACAAATTTACTGCTAACTGCGAGGAAGCCTTGATAAAAGAATTATGACATAAGAGAAAATTGCTGAGAGTTGATTCAAGATAAATTTTTTTTGAATGGATTAAAATAATGTTCACATGCTCTCCTGGAAAACACTTAAGGAAGGACTTTTTTATTTGCGTGCATCATGACGAAAGATATTTGGGTACAGCACTTACTTATTAATTAGATTTCCAATTTCCAATATCAATTATTTACCAGTCCTACAAATGCTGACACTAATCAGACTTATCATTTTTTAAACTTGAATTAACAATGGTTTATCATCCATTTGCACAAAAACTAAATTCAAAAGATATCGTACTAATTTTTCAAGCGCATGAGGAATCCGACCAAGGACGAAATAATTTGCTAAAATGTTATGCGTATTTACGATAAGTTGAGGATTTCTCTTATGAAAAAAGAAGTTTGGGTAATAATGAAAAATCGGCAAGCCAATCATTGAGAGTAAAAATACTTTTTCCTTTAAATATTTACCTTTAATCTTTGAAATTAATAATTATCATAATATTCTCGTTTTTAGACTCTTAATATTTTATTTTTATTTTGCGCGTTTATATAATTTAGCTAAAAGCTCATTAAACAACTCGTGGGGAATCAAATCAGGGAGATTGTCTATTTTTCTTGTAATTTCCTCGTATGCCTCATTTTCATAGTCTTCATAAGCTTGCCTAATCCCCAAGCTCACATACAGCTTCTTGACAGTTTCCACTTTGTCCACATCAACTTTGCCATAGTTTTCCAACAGTATTTCCAACTCTTCTGAAGTGCACATTTCCTTCGCTTTCACAAATAGCCATGTACACTTGTTGTCTTCAATATCCGTCCCTTTTTTCCCTGTGCTCTCTTCATTCCCAAAACAATCTAGATAGTCGTCTTGGACTTGGAAATAGTGACCAATTTGAATCATGATGCTTTCTACTTGATTAACCAACCCTACATCTTTACCTTTCCCAGCCATGATCATTCCACAGATAACTGGCATGAATGTCGTGTAATAGCTTGTTTTATACTTGACAATGGTATCGTATCTCTGCAACGTGTAACTTTAAAATGAGGAAAATAATTAAATGGAGAGAATTCTCAATATATATATATATATATATATATACCTAAATATATATTCAAATATTTTTAGCTGAATCATTTAATTTTCTACCTTTCCAAAATATTCTCACACTTTTCCGTATGACAGTCTAGGCCTTGTCCGAATATGGTGTAAAACACAATCGCATGAAGAGTGTTGTACAAATCTCTATAGTACGGCTCATTTTCAAAGTATATCTTGAGCACTTGAAATGCTATTATTTCAAGGGATAGACAATCATTAACTGCTGTTAAGCCCACATGTGACTGCTTGTACCAGCAGGGCTTCCCCCTTCTTGTCTCACTGTGATCCATTATGTCGTCAGCCACCAAACTCGCAGCTTGCAGCTAAGTCAGTTTACAAAATTAGTGTAAGTGCAATTCATTGCGTAGTCAATTTTAAGATAAAATATTAAATCTACTGAATATCTCACGATTTCCAACACCCATCCAAGTGCATAGGCCAAAGGCATCTTGTCTTCTTCGTAAAAACTTCCCATGACGCTTTTGTAAGTCATTGGAACCATAATGCCCCTGTAAAATTAACATTAAAAGCTTACCTAACATTTGGAACAAATATATATTTAATGATAAGAATACACGGGATATCTAGTGAAGTGAAAACTTTAATGTAACTAACCTTAACATTTTACCACCCAAAATGTTATATCGCATTACTTTCGTCAACCATTTCTTCACAGTGGACACCATAGCGTTGTTTTCTCCATCATCCAACTTTTTCTCGTTATGAATCACTATTTTCGTTATAATTTCGTGTGACATATTGTTAAAAGCGATCAACTCCGAGATCTCCAAGATGGAGTTTACAGAACCGGAGGTTTCCTGTTTGTTCAGCATGTTTTTTTTATCCCGAGTTTCCTTTAAGAATTTATAAATATTATCTAGAAGCTTTGGTCCTTCCACTTCTGGATGTGATGGCCGAATGGAATTTGAGGTTTCTTGAAAATGATAAACTTTTTTTTATTCGACAGTCATGATTCATGAAGAATAAATGTACCAATTTCTTTAATGATGTTTTATAGTGATTACACCTAAAGTAATGTGTACTTACTCGATGGGAAAATCGGATCGTTTCCTGGTATTTTGAGTCATTCACTGCGTATGCATTTTAATGCATGGTTACTCAGGACTAAGGGTCAACTGATGACTGATAGCAGATAGAAATCGGGAAATCTTTGTGAAAACAACAACAGCAACAAACAACAAAGCAATTTGGTGGAGTAATAACTCCAAACTTGGAAAGCTGTAGGACTAATAAGATAATTCTGCAAAAATGATTTTACCTTACCATTACCTGAAGTCGTTTTGTAAAATCTTCCGAAGTTGGATATAAAACATAAAAGATACAATTTTCAAAATTTCGTTATCAAAATATTATTTTTTCTAATACAAGAGCAACTCGAAATTTCAAAAAGAAATGTATCTACAAGTGATATCTCATTTTCAAGATTTACAATTTTAATGTTTCCATTTCCATACTTTTATATCTTCGTCTTTGTTAGCAAAAGCAACGGGAATGGTATGTATGTATGATAGAAGAATTAAACAGTAATGAGCTGTTTGGTATTTAGCATGATAATTATGTCGCTACAATTTAATCAATCAATCATGATATTCCATTCAAATCAAAAATCCATATCAAACTACCTGAAAAAAGTTTCCACGATTAAACTTTAATTTTTTTGCAAAGATTGAGATGAAAGAGCTTGTCATTAATTTGACATGCTGATGACAAGCAATCAACAAATTATTAATTATCCTTTTCAATTAAAATGTATCATACATAACTATAACGTAGAGTCCATATTTTTTCAAGCACCAACAATGAAATGCCTCACTGAAGTTTCCGTTTCACATATTCCTGTTTTTCAGGAATACGTGTACGTGAATAGCTGATATTGATCATAGATTTGGACATGTGAAAACAGTGTTTTAAAGGGATATGATGACGAAGGAGTAATGAGGAATTGCTAAACACTGTATATATGATTAATGAAAAATTTCTCAATGATTAAATCGATGTTATTAATTGAATGATCTTGTGTTTTATCCTTTATTTTAGAATTGTATAACAAAATTATTTCAATTTTTGCAACTTATTTAACCAAGCTACGCATAAAATCGGAAACGATATCATCTTTCAAGCCTTTCAAGTCTTCTAGATTGTCAATCTCATCAACGACTTCTTTCTTAAGTCGACAGCGCTCTTTTTGAAACTCTTCAGGTAACTTCAATTCCTGATACACATTTCGTACAACTTCCCAGTCCAAGATGTCAGCCCCCAAAACTCCCAGAGAAAAGTCTCCATTTTCCCGTAGTTTCTCAAGTGCTCGGACGTAAAACCAGGAAAACCGTTTAATCTCTCTGTTTTCAAACACATCCTTGAAGTCTTGTTCCAATTGACGTAAACAACCAAATTTGAGCATAGTACGTTTTACAACGAACATCTCAATGTTATCATATTGACCCGCAAGAATTATGGACAATGCTATCGGATAGTAGAATGAATGATAAGCTGTTTGGTATTTGACGACTGCCATATAGTTTTCCATCGTATGACTTGAAAAGTACAGGGAACAATAAAATTTAAATAAAATTTAAAAACTCAATTACAGCAAATTATCATACAACATATACAACTATAGTTTGACTATAATATGTCATGCAGTTACATTTGATAATTATAACCTTTCCAAGTTTGAAGATTTTCGCATTTGTTCCAAAACCAGCCTGCCACATGCGGTGTTTTCGTGCACTTCCCTCAGAAGGTCTTGAAGTTTGTTTTTCAGCTTATCATCATAACCAAAAAATATGTTGGTTATATTGTGGTTTATCATCCGCAACATGAGACTGTCATTAATAGCTGTCATCCCAACATTTTCTCTAATATGCCAACTAGGAACATTACCAAATGATTTAGTATTTCCATCCATTATAGCGTTTGACATCTGATTGGCACTTTTCTGCTAAAATAACGAATAATTAAATACAGATTTCCACTATGATATCGATCCTACCATCATTAATCCGCGATGTGTTTGATGATATTTCCGCTTACAATCTCTACAACCCATCCAAGTATGTTAGCCAACCGCATTTTTTCCTTTGTTGGATTTTTTGCGACTTGTTTGTATGCGGCTGGAACTAGATAACCAACTCGCTCGACACTTTGTCCACTCGTTTCTGCCTCCAAATGAGCTACATTGCAATCAAGAACAGTGACCATCCAGTCTGTTTCCATGTGCATGTTCGAAAGTGAACTATTATTGAACGTCACAAGCGACTCCACTATGTCGTTGTAGATGCTTTTGAATTCTTCTTTTTCAAGATTTGACAATAGCGTATGAAAGGACGTTTCATTTAGTTTAGACATGATCTTAAATTTTGTAAAAACTTGAGAGTTTGTATTCAAAGTACGACAAAAAAATTGAATGACTTCGGTTGCTGAAAAACCGTGGCATTTATATGGGAGGTAAATTATGAAAATAAAATTATCAAAATATTTCAGCATTATTTCTGGAAAATCTACAAATAGACTTTCCTGTAGTTATTATTATTTTATTTACGCTTTTTCGTTGATGCCATTAAAATTAATTCAAGACAAACATTGGAAAAACCTAAACCACGTAAAATCATATGCTTCATTGCATTACGGCGATTTTTACTAACTACAACAATTTGTGTTTGTTTATGCGTTACTACCACACTATGACATCATATCAATGCAATATGCAATGAACCCCCAAGTTGACCAATCTTCTTTTTATTCTGAGCACCCTGTTGATGTTTAGGTTAAATGACTCGAAAAACTTACCGTCCGGCAAACAATTTAAATCGATCAAATTTCAAGGTGGTTCAACTACCGTCTTAAGCTTGATGACGACTACTACTAATGATAATATGAGTAATAGATCCACTCAGAAAATTATGGGAATTGATGAGTTATGAGATTAATGCTTGGTTAAGTAAAAATGTAAACAGGAATTGATAATAAAAATTAGGTACAATAGGTAATAAGCTTTACTTTGATAATTTATTATTTTTCCGTATTTATTTCGTTCGTTAAGTGGTACACGTGTAGTATTAATGACGATGAAACAGACTTTTCCTCTCAATATTTTTCAACATTGGATATCGCATTCACATCCCTCTGGTATCCCAAAGTTTAGTAAATGTAAATAAATATTTATTAACAACAGTATACGTAAAGAAGAGAAAATTATCGTAATGCGATGTGAACGACCACAACGAGGTTCATCATTCGAAAACAAGATATAGTTAGTAAAAATTGAAAATCCGTCAATAAGAAGTGATGACTGGTGACTGGAATCCGGATCCAAAATTATCACAAAACTGGAAAATCCCATTTCTAAAAAAGTTAAAGGAAAAAAATCCTTATTAAAATACATATTAAAAAGTTGTTAATATTAAATTATCTTTATTTAATTCAATTTAAATAATGATGAGAAGCACAACGCACCTTTTTTAAACGATTCTCTTCACTCTATCAATTACATTTCAGGAATAAATTAGTAATTTATTAGTAGTTAACTTTTAATAGACGTCAATTGCCCCCTCCAGTCTTCCGCTTCTGCTTGTCCCCTGGAGCATTAGGATTTTCACCCTTGTAAAACTGCTTTAATAGATCAATCGCTTCCTCCGCCCTGTATCCACTAATAATCTTAGGCTTAAAAGTCTCCTTATCACCAACCCCAACCCCACCACCCCCTCGTAACTGGAAAGCATTGAGTACACTTCCGCATCCTCCAAATCTCTCGTTCCCACATCCATAAACAATGACTGGTATACGCAACTGTTCCAAAGCACTGGCACACATGATACAAGGCTCTACGGTGACATACAGCTTGCAATTGCTCATCAAGTGACCCATGTCCACTCCGTTCTTAATGGACCACTCAGCCACCTCGTCCAACGCCACTAGTTCCGCATGCCTTGTAGCGTTTTTCCACTCGTTCACCCGATTGCGACCTTGACCCACAATTTCGTTCTCATAAATGAAAACACAGCCAACAGGAACCTCACCGGAGTTCAGGGCTTCCCTGGCTTGGCAAAAGGCAAGTTCCATGTACTCCTGGGCGTTTGCCCCAGCAGCAGCTGGAATAGTTGAGGTGGTGGTTTGGGTGTCACCAACACCATAATTTTCGCACGTAGACTTCGTCATCGGTTGTCGGTGAACAATTAAAGATTTAACTAGTTAATTTTTTTTAAACCTCACATAAAAATTAGCGTTTACGGAAAACTTTTACAGAAAGATGTTTGAAAATTATGAGGTGCGAAATGCGAGGTGAGCGAACACGCAGCAAAAACTAAGATTTGACGACAGAACGGCACGGCTCACGACAGCAGCACCATTTCTTTCATCAGCCAACCATGTGCCCTGAAAGTGAGACGAAAGTGAATGTAAACAAGGTAGAGTGTAGCAAAAAGCATCTGTTTGGTTTGTTGGGTGTATTAAAACATATGAAATGAACGTACTACTTTGTCTCGTTGTGCCCCAAAGTTTAGCGGTAAGCTGTATCAAGTGAAAAAGACGACGATACTTTCTACCTGATGTGCTGACTTGTCAATTGGATTTGTTAAGGGTTTAAAACCTCTGCAAGCATTCAGTCAGTCAACATGAAAGAACAGCTGTAAATGTAGTAATGAAAAAATTTAAAAGTCGAATAATTTAATGTTTGTAAGTGTTCGCTGCTAAATTGAACAATAGTTAAAATATTTAAAATGGGTGTTGGTGGTAAACTTGATGATGTGGAGGTGATGAAGCGTCTCCTTAAATACTTTGGACTTACGGACTGCCTTAATCTTGTAAATCTATCGAAGGGTACTACGGTATGTTGTAGTTAATTAAATTAATGATATGTGGACGTTGATTATTGCGGAAATAACATCATTTGAAACTTTCTATTCGTTTGAATTTTATAGATGAAGGACGTTAAACTGAAAACGGGAGATTTGCAGGGTTTCAACTACATATTAATCAACTTAATTAATAACAAAGGACTCGGAGTTCAGCTTGGAGGAAGGAATCCGGAACAAAGAGCGTTGGTTCAACAGTGGCTGCAATATAATCTTTCACATTTATCTGATAAAGCTGCAGTTTCGGATTATGTGTTACGGGTAAATTATTTACTACCATAACACTCCTCTATCTTGCTAATAGTATGGAAATGAGTATCAAGAAGCTAAACATGTTCATTTATTTTTTAAACTAGGAATTGGATAATTACTTAGCTCCTTGTGCGTTTTTCGCTGGTCACAATCTAACTTTGGCTGATCCGGTTCTATTTCTCAGCTTATATCCCGTGTTTGTAAGTGATTCTGACACTAATTAACTAGTTTATTGATCGTAATTTCCATTTATTCCGTAATTGAAAATCTCATCTCATGTTACCATATGGCTATTTTTTTGCAGGCGGAAATGAGTTTTCAAGAGAAAGAGAAATATCCCCATCTTTCCCGGTGGTTCCGTCTCCTGCAAGAAGATTCCGAGCTGCGACACAAAAATAAAAGGATCGTCTTCACACAGTTGCCTTTATACACCTCTTCAACGTCAAGTCATTAACACACACTCAAAAATAACTTTGTATAAATTTTTGGTCAGATTTTTTACTCTACATACGTTGTATCTAAATCAAAAATCTTGTCTGTAGCTAAAGCTAACATCACTTCTGTCCACCAGAATAAGCGTTTTCTCTGCCATGTGAAACATTTTTTATTTGTGATAAAGAGACAAAAGTGTTTTCTGTTTATGCTTGTGGGGGGTGAAAGTTTAAAAGTCCAAATTTTGTGTGTGCAAGGTGCATAATCCTGTATTAATAATTTAATTTTGCTATGGTAATTAAAATTTCATGAACAATTTACTGCATAGATTTTATTCATTTATTTCATACTGAATGTAATTTAGTACTGTCACATGATGGTATTATACATCCATGTTCCAAACGCTTGAATGGAAACGGAAACGCAACCTCATTTCAATGAATGTTTAGTGTAACCAATTTAGGATTTTAAAAAACTGATACATACAAAGACACAAGTTGGTTAGTGAAATTAAGTGAAATATAAAGCTTCAAAATGTATTATTTTTAGATTTTTTAGAAACCGTTGTTTAGGAACGTGCGAACGCGAAGTTCCGATAAATAATAGAGACGAGATAAACAACGAATGAATGTATTTCCGAAATGGAAACCGTCATACGCTAATAATTGTCCATCTTTATATTGAATTTACCCCAGAAGAAATTTCGTTTTCGTTAATAAGTGAAGTTGTAAAATAATTCTAAAGTCATTATATTTTTTTGGTGTGATACATTTGATAAATAGCTCGTTTTTAACTTAAACGCATTATAGAGTGTACTGATTGTAGTACGTGAAAGCAAACATTTTAATTTTGTAACAATTCGACGTGGTCATCAACGAATATTGCAGTGACCACGCAAAATCTCATGATGCCCCACCACTAAAGGCATTCAACTACTTAACTAAACGAAACTGTTGTTCATCGTGGTAAAAGCAGTTGTGAATTTGGAATTGCATGTCATCTCAACAGTCGAGTCATTGTAAATGTCTGACCTGACACCAGACCTCAATCACCTATTTTATTCATATTCACGCTAAAATGCTAAAAATTGCAATCATAGCACATTAATTTAACCACGTTTCTTTCGCATGCCGGAGGAACGTATGGGCATTGTGCGGATTATTGATTCTCTTTGTTATAACTAGTACAATGCGTTTCTTATTTTTTAAATGCACTTCCACTGCACTGTTCCAGTTACGATTATCGCAAATGATTTTATAAGAATTAATCAATAGCATTTCAGATTGAACTAAATACATCTTCTTGCTCTCGTATTAATATTTACATTTCGCAAATGTCATGCAAGAAATTTGACCATAGAGGGAGAGAAATTATTTCTCGTTATTTCAAAACTATCAACCCAATAGAGCTAGAGTAAAGTAAGAAGTAGAATGACATACGGCGTAATAGTAGCTTTTTGGCCTTTCTTTATCTCTTTAGCCATCGAAATTTGCTTTCACAGTGTTAAAACATTTGTGGCTTCTTAGTTGACAGTATTTTGTTCCTAACGATAATTTTTAAGAAGCAATTATAAACTAACTTCTATTTTCATTCCAAATATTCCCTTTAAAAAATTGTATTCAAAGATCTCGGAACGCCTTAGTTAACATTTAATCTATAAACCCAATGATTCCAGAGTTTGAAATTCAGACAATACGACGACGAATATTTTAGAGCTTAGTCGATGTCTTATTGTGTCAATTTTTTTTATTGTCATGCAGTCAACTTTAAAAATTAAACCGACGAGCAAGCAGGTGTCTTTTCCTTATTTACTCAGAGTTATGTATGTCTTGTCTCTGCTCTTGTCTTTCTTCGGACTTAATCCATAATGCAAATACACAACTTGTTAATTTTTTAACTACGACTACACAGAGACTAATTATTACGAAAAATGAATGATACAGCCATAAACGTTTTTTATTTTAGAGCCATTTTATATTATTGCATCAGGCACACTTCATTCCACTTCATTGGTTCCTTCCTAAGCCGCTGTCCTGGCCACGACTAGACAAACTATTTTCTAATGTTACTTACTGTTTAAGTATTACTTGAAAATACTACTGGCACGTACTAAGCATAATATTTAGGAAACAATTCATAAATTACATCGAGTCCTTTCAGTTCTAGTTTTCTACCTGAGCAAACTTAAATTTGTGTAACAATGCCTGACTCCAGATAGATTAAAGGGTTTTGTGTTTTTTTCTTTCCTTTTTTTTAGTTGTATTGTAGCTCGAGCCAGCCGTCACAAAATTCCATGTTTCTCAGAATTTTCCGTCAACCTTTAAATGAGTAATAGAAATTCAGCTTTTTCATTTGCAATATTTGCATTGATCTTTTTAAGGGAAAGCAAGCTTTATCTGACAAGTACAACAAAAATATTAAAGCATGGGCTCAAGTTTCAGTATGTAAGTCAATCACTCATGAAAAGAAGCCACAAAGAAAACCAATTGATTTCAATACAACAAGAAAACTGACAAGGGAAATGAAAATGATGAGACCCTTGGTTTTCCTTCCAGCGAAAAAATAACAATTTTGGGTAAAATCTTCGCTACTTGATACTCTGGCAGATGTTCATGTGCATATAGGAAGGTATAATTTTCAATCAAGATGCTGCATGGCTGAAGTCCGGTTTCCTCACCACCTCAAGATTTTGTATTACCTTGTCTTGTAAATTGTACTCATGATACATTTAATGATCCAATACATTGCTATACTTTGTTGAGTAGTGGGCTAACATTATACAATTTTTACGTCAGGGTTTTTCTG
>JAQFZH010004683.1:0-11629 GCA_034695485.1 Entomobrya nivalis
ATTTAGTCAGTTACACATATATTCGACTTCATAAGGTCTGGAAAGCAATATATTTCAAAAATTTCTACTTGAAATTCGTATACTTTGTGTTCTATTACACTACGAGTAAATTACGTTACATACGTCAATGCAGGATAATTATGATTGACATCGATGCTATAAAAGAAGAATGTAAAGTTACATGTTTTTAAGTTATTTTAAATCGCTACTTAAATTTAAAGTTATTGGCTATAATTTCTGTTTTTCTGTCTCAATTCTCAATTGAGTTCTTTTATCACCATAATTATAATTGCTACTTTGCTAGTGGCACGAGTACATCAAAATCAAAGCAACGATTACTAGCAAGTTCCAGTAAGAAACAATTTGTTTATAATTTTGACCGACATATGTTGGTCAACCCAATGATTGGGAGCTACATGCCCGTATCATATCTTTAGCTGGTTCAAAGTTAAAGTTGATTAGCATTAGAGATGTCTAAGGTGATAATGCTAATCAATATAACCCATAGAATATCATAATATACTAGTATATATAATGGACTGTGTTCTCTGTGTGAAACCAAAGTAAATTCTCAAGAATCACATGCATGTTCTTTGTTTTATGAGATATATCGATTCGACAGTAAATATTCGACTCAACCTAGGTCGACTAATAAATTTCCACTAAATACTTGGTCGACTAATTAACCCTTTCGACTAAAAAAATTCGACTGTATCTACAGTCGACTGAAGGCATTTCCACTATATTATACTGACCCAAAATTGACACACTAAGGATTGGATTGTAAGAACCTTTAAAACAAAGCGCTAACATATAACAAGGCATGCTCCATAACCGTGAATTTACAAAACAATTCTAGTCTAGAAAGGCAAACAAGACCAATTTATTTCCTCGTCTGTTATACTTTAAACATACCATAAATAATAAAAAGTAATTAGCATAATTACTAAGAATAAAAATTCACAGTGGAAAAAATAGAGCACAATATCAACACTTTCTCAATACTTTGTCCGAAATTATGAAATTTTATTTAGGAACTAGAAAACAAAAGTTTCCGAAAATATCCAATACAATCGACTTAAGATAAATTTAGCATCAATATGGCATTATTTTTTTTTAAGTTATTGTTTCATCTCATCCAAGCTCTATGTTTTTCAAGTGCAACCATCATTCCACTTGTGTCGACTACGACGTATACTTTTTATTAAAGCTATTTCTGTTTTAAAAGTCTTCAGTATTACACGAGGAATACCCTCGTCTTGGGAGAAAGGAACACCTACAACAGGGAGAAAGAGGTATAATTAACTTAAATTCACATTGAATGTTCACATAACGTTCTCAAAACTCAACAATTAGGACTAATGCAAAATATGGTCGTAATTACTTTGCTAAGATTTATAGCATTCTAATACCAAGTGAAATACCAAAAGACCCCCGTGAGAATATGCTGTGTAAGCATTCCTCTACGAAAGTAGGTTATAAGTAATGACGAAGATAATTGATTGTAATATGATAATGATGAATTTTTTTTGGTATCACTCTGAAATTGTGGGCTAATCGGTATGGTTGCTGGAGTCCAGCTAAAATAATTCACTAGTCAAGTCGAGCATGCCGTTAAAAGCTTTACTTTATTTTCTTGTAAGCAACCGAAAAAATGAGTGCCTGAGTTTAAGATAAGCTTGCGTAATTTTTTAAATCCCAGAGCCCTCTTACAATCCACGTAAGATGTTTTAGTATTGAATCAAAGCTAACTTCTACCGCAAAAAAAAATTAGGAGTTTAAAATTACGATTTAGGTAACATGTGGTATAATTATTTTGAAGGAGGATTTTTGATGCTATTTTGGATAGTCAAAATGCCAAAAAGGGTGGAAAAGAATCGCATGTCAATACGAACTGCTGCTTGACAAATCTCAAAGTATATTAAACATGGGTAGTGTTTTTATCGACACGTACAAAATAATATAGATTTACTCTGCAACGATAAACTTATCAGGTTCCATATTATGTTTACCGCTTATTTATTTCTTCAACCAGGATTAAGCAATATTTATATATCGTAGTAATATATCCCTGAAATGTCCTACCGGATATACTGACACGTCTCTTTGCCGTAAATCTGTCACTTATATTCTCAAAACGAGAGACAAATTTTTCCAGAATTTAGAATATTTTGATTATAATAACAACCTATGATTTATTTTCGGATAGTGTCTAATTTGCCCGTTTTGTCATAAAACGTAAATCCTTCACCCTAGAAATATAAAACTTGGCACAAAGGTACCTCTACTCAAGAGCTATCTTAAATTTCGAAAATTTGCAAAAAATATCAAAATTTCGAAAATATGCAAAAAATATCAAAATTTCGAAAATTTGCAAAAAATATCATAATTTCGAAAATTTGCAAAAATATCAAAATGTCGAAAATTTGCAAAAAATATCAACATTTCGAAAATTTGCAAAAATATCAAATTTCGAAAACTTGCAAAAAATATCAAAATTTGAAAAATTTGCATCAAAATACCAAAATTTCTACTTATCAAAGATATGTACAGGTAAGAGAAGCAAGGTTAGGTTCTACTTCTCAAAGCATTGTACAGGATAGGTCTTAAGTCTCACTGTTGTGTACAGTGCAGAGAAGCTAGTATAGGTTTTAAGTCTAAATATTGTGTACAGGGTAAAGAACCAAAGTTATGTTCTAATTCTCAAAGATGTGTGCATTTAATAGAAGCAAGGATAGGTTTTAAGTCTCACTGCTGTGTACAGGGTAGAGAAGCAAGAAAAGGTTTTAAGTTAAAATATTATGTACAGGGTAGAGATGCAAGGTAAGGTTCTATTTCTCAAAGATGTGTACAGGTAAGGGAACAAGGATAGGTTTAAATCTCACTGTTGTGTACAGTGCAGAGAAGCTAGTATAGATTTTAAATCTAAATATTGTGTACAGGGTAAAGAACCAAAGTTATGTTCTAATTTCAAGATGTGTTCATTTAAGAGAAGCAAGGATAGGTTTTAAGTCTCACTGCTGTGTACAGGGAAGGGGAGCAAGGATAGGTTTTATGTCTAAATATTGTGTACAGGGTAGAGATGCAAGGTTAGGTTCTATTTCTCAAACATGTGTACATGTAAGAGAACAAGGATAGGTTTTAAGTCTCCCTGTAGTGTACAGGGTAGAGAAGGAAGTATAGGTTTTAAGTCTCACTATTGTGTACAGTGTTGAGATGCCAGGTTAGGTTCTACTTCTCAAAGATATGTACAGTTAAGAGAAGCAAGGTTAGGTTCTATTTCTCAAAGATGTGTTCAGGTAAGAGAAGCAAGGATAGGTTTTAAGTCTCGCTGTTGTATGCAGGATAGAGATGCAAGGTTAGGTTCTACTTCTCAAAGATGTGTTCAGGTAAGAGAAGCAAGGATTGGTTTTAAGTCTCGCTGTTGTATGCAAGATAGAGATGCAAGGTTAGGTTCTACTTCTCAAAGATGTATACAGGTAAGAGAAGCAAGGTTAGGTTCTACTTCTCAAAGATGTGTTCAGGTAAGAGAAGCAAGGTTAGGTTCTACTTCTCAAAGATGTGTTCAGGTAAGAGATGCAAGGATAGGTTTTAAGTCTCGCTGTTGTATGCAGGATAGAGATGCAAGGTTAGGTTCTACTTCTCAAAGATGTGTACAGGAAAGAGAAGCAAAGTTAGGTTCTACATCTCAAAGATGTCTACAGGGTAAAAAAGCTGAATAGGTTAGGTTGGGTTAGTAAATTTAATTGGAATAATAATCGAAATAATTGTTGATAATAATAATTGAAAGATTCAAATAATTGTTTGACTTGAATTAACAGGCCACTTTAAATACGATTTGAGTTAAATTAATGGGCCACATTCAATTAACCGCTTGGTTAGAATTATGACTAAATTCAGTTGTGTGGTCACATTTTATTTATGGCTGGCATTATGGGACCGCTTGGCGGCACTAGTTATTATGACTCGTTATTACAGCATAAATGTTAATCATGTTAGTGTACCAAAAAAGGGAATTTTAGTCTCAAATATAAAATTGAGAAATCTTTATATTTAACCTTAAACTTCACTCGTTGTAGGCAACACTTATAAATCACAAAACATTTGCCCTGAACCAATAACATGGCGTGTTTAATTTTGCTAGCCCAACCTACAGATACATCTTCCGTCCATGCGCTTTTTACAACAATTATCCTCACGTTTCGCTGAAAACTCAAAACTATCCTAGTTTTAAACCGCATTATGATCAAAATCTCTATAATTTACGTCCTTGTTGATTTATCTTAAAATATATAAAAACGTGTCTGCTAAGTTTACTCTCAAATATTACAAAAACTCCTATAGACAAAACCATACCAACCACAGGTATTAGACAAAGGCCATACAACTGATTTATATTTCTTGTCTTATAACTACTCGTTTTATTGGCAACGCCTTCATTTAAAATTTGTACTTCCTTTGATTTAGTTTTCATCATGAGAGCCCACCTAAAATAGACTTGCCACCAATTTACAATTCCCGTACCACAAAAGTATCTAGCTCTTAAAAAATTGAGTTGGCAAGTGTCCAATGTATTTATATCCATTTAAATCCTCGTTTATAATTTCTTCGCTTAATTAAACCGGCATTTGCTTTATTTTCAAAGTAATATACATTGGAATAGAATCTTCTTCGCTTAAGATCGATGCCGATTTTTCACGCCGTTCCATATGTGATTCCATAAGGGCATATGCATTCTCTTTGTGTATATTCGTTATCGACGTACTGTTCCAGTTAGGATGTATTTCTGAGTTGTTTAAATAAAGACATGATCGCTCTGATAACTCATTTGATCATGTACTCAGTTTTCGAAAGGAGCCAACCTTCACCATTTTGTCAATCCATAACTGGGAAACAACGGGAAACTCTTCATGTCTATTGGCTTGATTAAAGTCCTTGCTTACATATCGAATATTCGGTAATTCGAATAGGTCGAGAGAATATTTTAAACTTGTATTCCAGTAACTTCTCTAACGTGTCAAAAGGCATTGGAGGTGGCTTCCAAGTTAAATTGGTTATATTATCGCCTTTGTAGTAATTCACTGAAATAAGGAGTTCTAATGGAATGCTGGAAAAAGTGAGAAAATGAGCTGTTCTCCTTTTAAATTTCGAACTATCAAATAAATAATACCCGTGTTCAAGCGTTGCTGCATATAGTCCAAATAACGTATTTGTGCAAAGATAAGGTCTAAATTTTGAAATATGGAATGTACATTTTGACAAATAGTTAGAAATGCAGGAAATCTGGAAAATAACTATTAGAAGGAGACACCACGTATACAAGTCAAACACAGTGATTAGCCCTTCTAGTTGGTATATCCACCCACTTTCCTTCATACGGCAGCTAACGAACAGTAACCGATGTCGTCTGATTAATAAACCAATTTCCTGCTGTAAAGCTAGGCCACTTGGAGTATGTCGAGTTATTATTGGTGCAAGTTTTGGATGGTGAAATCTCGATGTTAAATTTTGACAATGTTCAAAATTCTGACCCGAAATAGAACTTTTCTGATTATTCAGAAAGCTCAGATTTGTATATTTTTCAAACTTGTTCGAAAGTATAAGAATGTCTGCAAGGTACATGAAAAATTGAGGTTTATTTACTTGCACTCTGCTAACATGCTCTAAAACGGCTTTTCTAGTTATTCTACTCTTTTTTCGAAGATCGTCGTATATTCTAAAATATACGTTTGAAGATGAGCATCTAAATTGTAAGAAGGCTTGGTTGTAACTTCGACTATTTCGTTTTGCCATTTCTGCAAAATGTTGAAATTTGAACTGTTAAGGTAACCCAAATACTCGAATCTGTAGGGATCACATTGATTGCAGTATGGACAAAGTATATATACATGAGGGAAATGTAAGGATACTTGCAAATAGAGCAGAATGTCTGATAGTTTTAACGCAGAATAATGGCCAAGAGCGGTGTTAATCCATTTGGTTTTTTCAGTGTTATCGGAACAGGCTGTTTGAGCACTTGGTTAACAGATAAGTAGAGAATATTTTGAAACCGAGCTTATTTGAACTTGTTTCATTAGTTTGGATGTTTGGTGAAAAAGTCTATCTCTAATCCAAAATGGATCCCTGATAATATTCCCAAAGTCTATTTGGAAGTGCATTGATGGATTGGTAATTTGACTGGGAGGATGATAATATATATTGGCTTCACATTTGATATTTTTATTTCGTATATAAAAATCTAAAATTTTCGTCTGAATAATGTATGCTTTTGATACATTAAAGTAGAAGGACATTGTTATCCTATTTATTTCACTAAAGCCTGTTTTCTTGAAACGTGACAAGTTCATTTCGCTAATCTACTCAAAAGGATTTTCAGAATTTGGTGGCATCCACTCATATGGATATAAAAGCATTTCGTTTGGAAACGAAAAGAAACAAAGTAACATAACTGGTTGAGTTACAAAAAGGAAATTTATATTAAAGCCTGAGTAATTAATTAGACGAATGGAGCAGCCGGGAAACGAATTTACTGCACTTATTTCGCTACCCTCAGTATTTGAAAATACGGTGGAAATGTGGCAAATTATTAGGAGAATTTTTTTTACACGAATTGGATGAAAATTGTGCATTTTAAGAAATTTGTTTAAACGGTGGTCAAAGAATATAAAAATCCACGTATTACGGAAAAAATATTATCATGTCGCTTTTGTGTCCAAAATATATTGCTACTCAATATCACGTTTTCGAATAGATTCTATACGTTAATTAAACTACGTTTTGCAACCGCCAAAATTAAAGTTATGATACATAATTGAACGTTAAATTTTATACACGTCAATTTTAACTATTTGATTACATTTTTTCACTTAAAGTAGTACTATATTTGTAAAAATTGATTTATTTGAAGAAAAATAATTGTTTGAAATATATTTTTGATCTTTCAAGTTTCTAAAGAAATAAAATATGAACTTTTGATTAGTCAAGTTCCAATAAATAAGCAATGTCTTTCCAAGCAATGGTTATCTTGTGTAAGCTGTAAAGGTATATTGCTCAACTGAGCCATGCAATTTCATAAATGTTGTACTTGGCTGCGGAAAATTGTTTTGAAAACCCAATTATATACTTGGATATATAACCAAAATATTTAATTAAACAGCTTTCGTATTACTTCCAGGAAAAGGCGGTTAAACTTACGAAGAAAATATTTTAATTACTTTTTCAAGCATAACTAATGTCTAGACTGATAAAAATCACGCCATCCGGTCTCATACAAAAAAGCTACGAGTATATATATCTGTATTTGAATTTCATATGTACATGTCAAATGTTAAGGATTTGAAATTTGATGTGGGCCTTTTAAATATGGCCAGCTTTGTTGATGTTTGCATAAAATTATTAACATATTTATGATGTACTTAAATGTGTAAAACAAAAAAGAATTTGCAATACATTACACAACATTTACTTCTATTGCTCTATTTTTAACCCTGAAAGACCACAAAATTGAGTGAAGTTTGAAATACTACCTGTTTATAATAATAATTAGGTTGAAAAAATGCTTACAATTCAAGGCAAATTGAATAAATCAATATAAATATATGGTAGCAATTTTTTGGTATTTATCTAAATTTACTGGTTTCTTAAATAAAAACAATATTGTTCATAATGGCAAGTAAAAATTCAATTGTCTAAATAGATTCATATTAGTTTCTCAAGCAAATAACTTTTCGCGGATTCCAATTCAATTTCCACCAAAGCAATATCACTATATTATATTTTACCTGTGAAAAATGAAAAAATACAAAACCAAACAACTTTTAACACTAATAACATCTCAACCGTTTTTTTTAAATATTAATTTGTATTAAAATTAGTGAGGTACTTTGGTCACTTTTCGTTCGTATACTCAATAAGTACAAAAAAGCTTAGGTAGCTGCGAAATTTCATTTTTTACCAACAGTTTTCATTGGTCATTGCTGCATATAAAACCGATTGAAAGACAAATACTTCAGAACACTACTAAATATTCCAAATATGGATATGTTGGTCGTTGCAAACCATATCTAAAAGAATAGTCTTAATTAATAATCCCGAATGTCAAGTAGAATAACATCATAAGCAAAAACCTGTAATCCTTGATTTTAAATATCGATATATTTGACATTCTATTTTTCTCGGCTATTTCATCAAAGCTTTACAGAAATAAGACTACTTTGGCCAAGCGTTATAGAATTCTTTTATTCGGCATATTAGTTGTCATATAATTTGAATCTTACATAAATAAGCCACTTGATGTTTTTTTTTAGAAAATTCAGCAAATAGTCGAATTCATGTATCAACGCATATATTTTAGAAAAAACTTCAAGAATTAAATTTATTCTACGTAAGTTCAACCCTGTTAAAAAATTGCATGATATCCCGGAAATCCCAAAATATTAAACGACACGCCTTTCTGTGGTATCTGTCGGTTATATTCTAAAAATTACAAAAAAAAATATATTTTTTTTACAGAATTTCGCAACTTCTTTTTTTACGTCACTAGAAAAATAATATTCCTGTAAAGCCTTGACATAACCCTCAGTTGAATAATGTTAGCTACCTTAAATGGAACCCAAGTATTTAACTCATTATCCAAAAAATGTTTCATTTTGCCCCATAATGCTGTCTCCTCTTGCAATCAAGTACGTCAAATGGCGTATTTATAGCTTTAAATTTTGCACTGGAAGTCTCCAAACTTGGGACAAAAAATCCGACAAGATCATCCTACCACATCCGTTTATATTCTTCCAAAAGTAAATCTTTACACAATTATTCCAAATTTAATATTGTATACCAGAATTTTAATACCTGTTATGTTTTTCTTCAGTTTCTTTGGCTTCAACGGAGGGTGCCTCTTCATATTTGCTCAAGCTCTCCAAATCTTTTTAAATCTTCACCCAAACGAAATTCCAGAAGATGGCGGAACCTCGGTTGCAACAACCGACAAAAAGGATAAGTATGCCTTTGCTACAATGGTTATAGGATGGGGAGAACTAGCAGTCGTTACCAGTATTCGGAGCATAAGTATTGCAGCTTTTTTGCAAAATTCCAATATAATTTGGCTATACAACGAGCTATTCGCATATAACGAGAAAATCCTACTATTTCTCAAAACACGAAATATTCAAATGGATCGCAAGCACAAAAAAGATATGCGAAAATACGAAGTACTACTTCTATTTTCTGGTATAGGCTCAATAGTTCTCTGTTTTTTGCTTCTACTCACTTGTCTGCATCCTCTGGAACCTACAAATGTCATCCTAAAGGACTGGCTTGAATTGGAGTTTGAATGGAGACCGGTTCTAATTCCTTGGATAATAATGCTCACTTGTGCGGTACAATCTTGTGGAAATGCTATTCTCACGTTTGGATTGCTAGTTGAATGTCACGTTTTCATGGCAACGACTTTATTGGATGATTTGACAGTTGAAGCAGTACAAAGTAGACAAGGGGCCAGATTAGAGTTGGAAACTAGATACTACGGCCTCATGGAAGATGAAGAAATTTTCAGGCTGTACAGAATTCAAAGGCAGATAAATCTAAGACTAAATGATATATTGAGTACAGTACTCATATCATTTCATCAAGTTGGTATGTTAGGTGCATTGGCTATAATGCTGTTCTTTGCGGTGAAGTATCAAAGTTTCATTTGGGAAACTGGACCGATTGCTTGTGCGGTTGTGATTGGGTCGGTTTTAACGCCTTTATTGATTTGCTATTATCAGAGTAATTTCTTTGGTGTTTTGGTTAATATATCGGATGAGTTTAAGGATATGGCTTTAAAGGTGGTTCCTAGGAAAACAATGTTTAGGAGATTTGCATACAGTTGTCAAACATTTTATGTTGAGGAAGCATATCCATTTTTTCATTATGATAAAGGTACGTTTCTTGAGTTTTGCGCTGCGGGACTGGACTATGCTATTAATCTTATGTTCTGGTAAAAAAGAACTCGGAGTTTTGTTTTTGTATAACGGATAACTTGTGATATGAGTTGAGAATCGATATTTCGAATCAAGGCTAGTACAAGCAGCTTGTTACTTTATTTTACTTTACTTAGCGTTTATTGATAATCATTATGAAAACAACTTGCAAACTTTTTGTAGAAAGCAGCCATACTTAAAAAATGTTATTTTTATTTTTGAATTTTGGATTTAAAATTGACCTAATAGATTTTCATGCGTAATCTAAGGCAACTAGGCAATATGTTATAAAATAACTTACTTTCTGCACTTATTTAATATAAATATCCCTACCAAAAATACTTTACCAAATATATTTATTAAAGTTTTAAAATATAATAATTATTCAAAATTGATGAGTACGTAAGTTTAGTTACCATGTTGGACAAGAAAACATGCATTTCATATGTCTTAAGTGCATGTTTCTTCAAGAGTTTTATATAAAAGTATACAAAACAGATTACTTACGCCCCGAAATAGTTTTCCAAGACAACCTTACTGTTGTTTAGGGCAAGTATTTGCAATACGGACGTTAAATACAAGCCTACTATTTTTCGAAGCCAAAATCGGTGGTTATTTTATAATGTACTTTCCAAGTTTCCAACACAAAGTGATACTATAAAATAAACACTATTTTCTAAACGTTAATAATTTTAATGCATTGTTAAAATAAGTATATTAAAAAATTAAATCATATCAATAAGTAATGTTTGCTGTTAAATATAAACGTATAGATTTTATTTCTACAGAAATGTGCAGGAATAATTTTAACATTTAAAGCATATAATTATCCTTTGAATTCTACCTACCTTAAATATTTCAATTTTGTCAAATGCGTCACACGAGGAGTACTTTATATATAAACATGTATGTATCCCAATAGTAACCAACGAAAACGTTGCCTACTTCCCAAAATAAGTACCAAAGCAAATGTTCTAAAATGGGTTTAAAAAGGTTCTAAAATTGTAACCTATTACTAATATATTTACAGCCCGTCAGTTTATAGGTTTCCATGCCCAAACACCGTTTGAATTGTTTGGCCCTTCGCTGTTTGTAACTTGTATTTTCGTTCTTCTAGGCAGCAGTGCTTTTAGCATAGAAACCGCTGATGCAATTGGCTTGTAACAATTAGTGTCAAAATACTTAATAATAATTCTGCTCAACTTGCTCTCAAATATTACAAATAAACTTGCCACTAAAGCCAAGCCTATTAGTGGTATTAAGCAAAGACCATAAACTTGATTGCTATTTCTTGTCGCTATATCAACCGTTTCATTACTATTGCCTCTTGATAAAACTTGCACTTCTTTTGCTTTAGCTTTCATCATAAGCGACCACTTAAAATAATCCTGCCACCAATTTACAATGCCAGTTTCAAAAAAGTAGCTAGCTCTTAAAAGCATTTGTTTTGGCAAGTATCCAAAATAATTATATGAATTGAAACACTCGTTTAAAATCTCCTTGCCCATAAATACCGGTTTATGTTTCACTTGAAGAGCATTGTACATTGGAATGCTGTCTTCCTCACTTAGTATTGCTGCAGATTTGTCACACTCTTCCAAATGCGATTCCATTAGGGAATATGTATTTTCTTCATACAAAATTGTTACAGATGTACTGTTCCAACCAGG
>JAQFZH010004684.1:0-11628 GCA_034695485.1 Entomobrya nivalis
GAGGACGAAGCAACTGACGGCAAAAATTCAAGTGACATGGATGTAAAAGAAATTGACAAAGATTTGAATGGTCCATCTATTTCTGGAGAAAATAATCATTTCGATGATAGTATCGTTTTGCCAGACGATAAGTCGAACAATGACGATAGGAGTATTCAGAGTATTTGGAGCGATATTGATCTGGATGACGAAGACGATAACGGACCAAACAAACTTGACAATCATGATAACATGTCTAACAATAGCTCTCAAAGCCCAGTTTCAAGTAAGCAGGGATCCCGGGATAATTCAGTCGTGGTCGAAATGAATTTAGACGATGATAGAAGTTTAGGTATACGAGAAGAGGGATCTGAAAAAGGCTGGACTATTCTGGAAGTTTGGTGCTGGTTTGCAATGATTTGTGGAGCGGTTCCCTACTGGATTTCGAACGACAACAGAATGACAACAACTAAAAGTAATATGGTAACTAAAGTAAGTTTTGGGCATAAAAAAGTTTATTTATTTTATACTCCGTCTAACAAAACCAACACATTTCGTATTTGTTTTTTAAATATTAGCTGCTTTGGATGGTAAGTGTGTTGTTAAATGTGATTGAGATTGTGAACATTCTACCCAAAATTTCATTGATCTTGGATGGGGAACGAGAAGGAAGTTCATATTTGTTTTTAGCGACTCATGCAGCATTCGCGTTATTTCGAATTTCTTCCTCTTTGATTGCTGTTATGAAATCGAAGTACCTGAGAAACGTGAATGACATGCTGATATTATTTCCTCATGGAAGAATGACAACTTTCGTGAGTAATCATACTCTGTTCTCAGTTTCTGCTAATTAATTACACTAATTAACCCAAATATACTAATTTTGTGTTTAGAAAGCGGCAATCTGCATGGTACTATTATCAAGTTTTGCCATATCCAACTTGTTCCTGTTCATCTGGTTCCAAACCGAGCTTAAATTTGGTTTTGTGGACGTAAATACTCCACAGATATTAGAACGACTCGAATGTTTTGGTAGAATTTATGTGACAATGTCCAAAAACTGCACCCATTCATCTATTTCCATTGAAAAAACTTTTTGGGGAGGAATTGGCTTTGTTGTGACAGCGCATCAAATTTTCACAGAAATAGTTGTTTGTCTTGGGATACTTATTTCGTGTGCAACCTTACTTTACGCTACATTCGACATTGAAGGAACCCAAGTACGTGATCCCAACAATACGTTTTCCCATGTGACTTCAAATGACATTGCTGTCATCGAAAATATGGCAAAGGGCCTTTCTCATTTTATTGGAGAAGCTTTAGTAGGCTATTTACTTTATAATGCCACTGAAACTGCAGAAATGATGCTACTGATTTTCTATGGTGGCTCATCAGTATATTTGTCGCTACTATTCAGGAATGGGGCTATATTTGTCGGATTATTTATGGCTTCATTCGCATCTATAAGAGTATGTTATATAATTACTCGTTTTATTTTTTATTGTGTATCTGATTCTCTAGTTGCGTTGATGAACATCTTATGATTCGCAGATAAATCAGATATCAGATGAAATATCATCTCGAGCCAATACAAGTCCACGTCAGGGACGACCAGGAACAGCAATTTTGCTTGATTATATTCATGACGTGATTTTCAGGAAATCGATTGGGATTGGAGTGGCAGGAATTTTTGTGATTACATTTAAAATCTCATTAAGTGTAAGTAAGCAGACATTCTGAACATTAAATTACGTTCATAGGATTGAGAATAATTGACTATTAAAAATATATATGAGGAAACGAAGATGCTAATGGAACAATGGGCAATAAATTATCGATCATTTCTTTTATATACAGTATATGGGACTCATTGGGACACTCATTACAATGGCTGTCTGAGAATCGCTTACACCAGTACGTTACAGAATACTATAACAAGTTTTTTCTTCCATTTATAAACTGAAAAGGGTTGGAATTTTTTGCAATCATGCAACGTTTCGGAGTTTTTGTATATCTTATTTTGGTGGTGAGTAAAAGCGTATTTTAAACTGTCATCAAGTTCATCCTTATTTTTTTTTTAAATATGATAATTACCAGGTATTCCTATCAATTGGATGGTCTAAAAACTTAAAATCCAGGAGCGACAAGAATTGTACCAAGGAATGCAAACTTAATAAGACAATGGCATCTCATACTTAAAACAGATATTGTTACACATCACGTTAAAAAGGATAAATTGTGAATATTCAGCCTTACCTTCAGAAATAATTTTCCCTCTCGATATTTTAAAGTGCTGCCAAAAAAACACAGTCAAAGTAATATACTATATTAAAATTTACAATAAATGTTTTCCTGCTACTTTTAAACACATTTTGCAATATTTCGTTCGAAAAATGTTTGTATTAAATTCTGGTTAAATTTTCGTGAATAAAACCATATGTAATACTTGTCTCATTAAATAGCTTTAAAGTGCAATATCGAAAATTATCTCTCTTAATAAACCATCCCAAGATTTATGTTGCCTTATGCTTTCCATAAATTGTCGTAACATCATTTTGGTGGATCGCAATGAAATGTGGAAATGTCATTCCCAGCTATCTAATAGTATTTTTTCTATTTATTGGTCATTCTCACAAGTGCATTTATAGTTTTGATATTGCCACAAGCAGTGGAGATAGCTGAAAAAAGTTTGGAGTTTGTTTTGCACAAAAGGTCGACATATCACACATTCAATAGGTATAACAAGAACTACTATTATTATGTAAGCTGGAGATCACATCGAATGCTTCGGGTAAGATTTGGTGCACAGTTTACTTTAAATAAGAACACACCGACTAAATACCTTGAGGTTATGATGACTAACCTTACTAATGCGGTTTTTCTAATACAGCCATGAACTTTTATTAGTCAACTTTAATATGAGGTCAATTAATAATATCTTGGTTTTACGGATATGTTTTTCATGTAAGTTAGGGGATTGAGCTTGTCCATTTTTGAATACTAGATAGAAAAATATAATATAGTGTATTATGGTATGTCTGTATATTTAAATCGATTTAATAATATAATATATTGCTTCATTTTAAAGTTCGAATATTTTTTTAACTCGGTTTGGTTTTTATTAAAAATTTACCTAAATCATTTTTTTAAATTTGTTATGGTTTTAAAACAAAACATGATGTTAATTTCGGAAAACATATTCTCAATGCTTGTTATTTTGTCAGAGAAAACAATACAAATAAATTGAATTTTAATCAATCTTTTAAACTTATAATCAGGTTTTGTAAAACCATTTTACGAAGATCATATCTAAGCATATTAAATTGACAAAATTTCTTTAAAATTCTTAGATTATAAAACTAACTTGTAAGCATAATACTTGGCAAATATATTCTTCTATATGATAGATTTTACACTGAAGAAATAGCTTTTATACTTATTGTTAAAAGTAGGTATTTAAAAAAAATTATACTTGGCAAGCCTTTTGCCTATTATCTGATTATGTGGAAAACACCAATCGGGGTAAAACAGCGATCAGGAAAAAGGGTTCAGTGGAAAAGAGCGATCAGACGTTTCCTTTGTTCTCACAAAAAGGTTAAAACGGATTAGTGATACGTTTTTTTGAATGCACTACCGACACCAACCCAATTAAAATTTGGATACATTTTACATATGCATAATATGTGTGTAATATACCATGTACAACATTTATTTTATTTTGATTGAGTTAGGATACGAAGTCAACTCTACAACTGATAAAACTAAGCTTCTTATTGTCTTTTTTCAATCTAGTTTATAGTGCACAGCTGAATGATTCTAAATATGACACGATCAAGTTTGACGAATACACAGATACAAAATTTGATAACAAATAACACACAAAATGATCTCTTCGTGTAAAAATTCGATGACGAAATAGTAAAACGCTAAATTTCAATCAGTTAAATCGCTTACTCATTGTTAGCTGTTTATTGAATAGTCAGGCTAATTAAGCAGCCACTATGTTGTAATTCGGAAACTGTCAACCAAGTTTTACCGACAAGTTATGCTGATGCATTTGAGTTTCTGTATTGTTGGATGAGTTATTTAGTTGATGTTTAGACAAGGTAGCTTAAAGAATATCACTGCTATTCATGCAAAAATAAAGCAGTTAGGCATTGTAGCAGCAGAAAGACAAATCACTGATCGATGAATGAAGCTTTAGCATTTTTCGGTTTGTATTTTTCCCCATTTTTACCTTTTAAAAGCTTAGCCTAAGGGATTAAAAACGATCGACCGAGTGAACGATTGCTACAGTAAACTTGGCCAAATATCTAAATTAGTTAATTAATAGAATGTTTTCGTAAACTGATCGCTAGTTATTTTTTCATTTGATATACCCGCTTAGCCCACTGCTCTTTAATCTGTCCATGTCGGACGTGGACAAAAAAATTGAAAAGTGGGACATTGCCGGAATAAAGGTGCAAAATACAGAGTTACATAATAACCAATTTGTAGATGACATTGTGGTACTAGCTCCTGGCTCGGGTTCACTCCAAAGAAAGTTAGACGAACTATGGAAATATTTTGACAAATTAGGGCCATGGGTTAAAATTGGTAAAACAAAAGTAATGCGCTTCGGAAGAAGACAGAGAAAAAAGAAAGAAAGCTTTAGTTTAGGAGGAAAAGAGTTGGAAATAGTGCATGAATATACGTATTTAGGGGTTTAATTTTTTTAAATATCCTGCCAACAAATACAGCGATTGACTTGAAAAAGAAAGGAATAGCTGCAATAAGTAGGATAGAAAATTATTGTACAAGGGCAAAGCAGATATAATGGCCCCACGTATAAAACTCTTTGACAGCATAACTATGCCTACAGCTTTATTTGGAGCGCATATCTATTTGCCCTACACAATGAGCTCTAGAACGTTTTTCTTCAAAATTATTGGCCATTTCAAAAATATTACAGACAAAAATATTAAATTATCTTATCAAATTTTCAAAATTATGTTCATTGTGGGCTTCAAAGCTCTTTTGTCTCATTGCTAATGATGAGGATTTTAGAAAAAATCGAAACGTTGAGCGAATAAAGTATTATTCTTCTTTTTAACACTCGCCGCATCTCTACAAATATTTCTTTAAATATCTTAGTTTAGCTAAAAAGTGGAAACTAATCTTTAGTTGCACTTTTCTCAGTTAAGCAGCTCAGCTTTATATTGTGTTTATTCATGGATAAGTTACTAATCGCCCAATATAATTTTCGTTGTTAAAAATAATAAACTGAATGTGTACATATATTCAAAATAAAAGAACAGATGATTAAAAATTATATTTGGGGCTATCTATCGTGTACGACTACTTGATTGTATTTCTATTTTTTATATTTAAACTCGATGATAATATTTTACACATAAGTGTCGTTCATTTATCATTCTTGACAAACAAGACAATATTGATAATACTTTAGTGTTTTGTTTTTCCGGAGTTAGGTATATCAAAACAATAGAATAATTCATATGCTATGCAGTAAATAAGCTATTAAAAATATTTTTTGTTTTTTCTACAATTTTTATTATTAATTCGAGAAAACAAGTCTTTGACTAAAATCCATACGGAAAAAACAACCCATAATTTGTTAACTATTTATTTTATTGGTGTCTAAAGTCACACAGCCATACTGTCTCACATGCTATCAATCAGTCAGTCTGAGTTTCTACGTGTTCTGCTTTAGTACAAGTTACACAATTGTTCAAATCTTGTGGCATCATCAAGACTAAATCAAATCAAAGCAAACAAGCATTAAATCTAAACACAATTGCCACACCACTAGTAATCAAAGCTTTAAAGCTTTATCAAATAATATTTCTTCGAATGTACCTAATTCCCTTAAAACTTCAAATTTCCAACGGCCAGATTTAACTCAAAATCGATCCCTTCTTTCAATTAAAATATATTTCATTCTTTGTGGCTCTGGTTATTATTTCAGTCATTATCGGATCTGGATCTTGTCGTTTTATAGTTTTTCTTAAATCCTATCGTCCAACCACACAGGTAAATGTTAAAGCAATCGTTTTGTGCATTTTTCTAGCAACAAACGTCTTCCTAGAGCTTATGTTATATTTGCTCTATATTATGGCGCCTGAAATCGAAACAATGCTAAATGGACTGTTTGCCTTAGAAAGATCTCGTAAGTTCTTTCAAAAAACTTAATTATGCATTTGTTCAATTTATAATGCTTAAATCTATTGTTATTTTTTCAGATTACAGCTTAACAAGCAAAAAATCCAAATCCAATGACTGGTCAGGACTGTCGTTGATTGCTTTCCATATCATTGTCGTCGTTTTGCAACCTCTATTTTTAATAACAGTTATATTTATAGACCTGGACCCGTTCTTTTTCATTTTCGAATATATTTTTTCTCCCTTATACGACCTTAATATTTCTACAATTTTGGTAATTATTTTCCTGCGAATATTTTTAAGCACTAGTTGCGTTTTTGAATTTGCTTCCGTTAATTTATTTATACTAATTTTCGGTGTACACACAATGCATACATGTTTACAGCCACTCATTAGCCATTCTTACAAATGATTGGAGCGAACAACGCTTAAAATATACACCCAGCTATGTGTTACCTTAAAAATTGGTGACAATTTTATTCATAACACTTTGTTTTTAATTATGTGTATTAGCCAGTTTGTCTTAAGTGCTTCATGCTGGATGATGTTTAAGTGTTGGGATACACTTCCAGTAATATTTCATATTGCCATGTGTGTGGTCACAGTAATATTTACATTTTGTGTTACATTTATGTTGCCGCGTTGTGTTGAAATAAGTGAGAAAAGTAAGGCTTTCGTTTTACTTAAACAATCGCAACATCAGAGCTTTAACAAGTGTAACAAAAAGTATTACTATTTTCTTCGATGGAGAGCACAGTGCATGCTGCCAATTAGAGTTGGCATACAATTTGCTTTGACTAAAGATATGCCAATGTTTTTCTTGGATAATTTAATTGCAAACATAACCAAAGCGATTTTGCTGGTGAATCCGTAAATTCACACCGTAATAAAAGTTATAGGAATCTTTTTGGAGTATATAGCATATATATTGAGTTTCCTGATGCCATAAGGTTCTCATAACAAACCCAGTCTCTAAGAAGCAAACACAAAATGGCATATGAGTTGTTTGGCTAAAATGCCTAATAGCTTAATGTAACCAAACGGTCTAACATCTGTAAGTCAAAAACGAAATGCTAAAATTCGTGAAAATGAGCATCCATAAATATCTTGTTACGTTGAAAATTGACATCTCACTTTCACTTGACCAATCGAAAGAATATAGCATTTAGCGGTGATTTTCTTAAATTTTCACTTAGGGAGAATAAACTATTGATTTTTTGATAAGCTTAAGAACGTCGATTTTATTTGATTATTTGTTTCACCAATGACCTGTTTTTATTCGCTATTATTTCAAAAATATATTTTTTAATATATACATAAATTACGTTAAAAAACACGATTTTTATTTTAAAATATTATTTTATACTATATTATGTGGGACAATTCTTGGAACATATTTTTATATTAAAAATACAAGCTAATTTCGGGTATATTTTTTAACATTTAAAACAAAATACAAGGAAATACTTTTGGAACAATAGAATTGAATTCACACCTTCAATAGCAAATACACGATTATGATAAATAAAATGATTTCATAAAACACAAACAAACAAAATTCCTATCAAACTTTAAAACTTTATTTCTGGTAACTTATCGGTGCCTTGATAAGTCACTGTCAAAGAGCAAGCATCTAGCTAAGATGTTGCTTTCGTCAAACTTGTTAACCAAGATGATCACTTTTACAAAATTGCAGGTGGTATTTATACTACTTCCAAATCTCCAAAAACATTTCAAAACAAAAATAGGAAGTGAAAGGTCTAAAAATAGCTTTCATCGAGAAAGAAAACAAAAGAAATATCGATCAGATAAGCTGATCGATACTAAATGCTAATTATAACATAAACTGAACATTGACCTTTGGACATAAGTCCATGAAAAAGAAGAGATAACAAATAGTATTCAGATTACTCTCATTTTAAATTGGAATCAAACATTAATCTATCTCAAGCCGTAGATACAAGAATATATACTAAAAACGAACTATAATACATACATTATTGCTCCAAAAAACAATTTTAATTCTACATCTGACTTACTTTTAAAAAGTACCCTATTATTGTCATACGTATATATATATATATATATATATATATATGTTACTACTTGAAGAAGAATATATAATTTTAGAATGTTCGGAATAAAATAATATTTATTTCACCAATGTCCTCTTCAAACTAAAAAATATCCTGGTTTTATGTAAAACATGTTTTCTATTAAAAAATATTATTATGGACTATATATGGGACTACCTTTACAACATATAAAAACATGCAAGCTAATTTCCAGTATTTTTAAACATTTAAAACTGAAAACAGGGTAATACTTTTGGAATAATAAAATATATATTAAAAACGAATTATTACACATACCTTGCCCCAAAAAAACAATTTTAATTCTACAAGATATTTAAAAATATACAAGAAAAAAACGTAGGTTGGTTGTAGGCCACGAATAACAAATAAATACTTAATGATAGCTTATTGAAGTGTCCAGTTTCCCTAAAACACTCATAACAAACCCAGAACCCAAGAATCTCACTTCGTCTTAAATCCCTGTGTAAAAACTTTAAAATGAAGAACAAAAACACAATTGCCACCCCTCTTGTCCAAAAAGCTTACAAATTGCACAAAATTATTTTTCGAAATGCGTATGCTGCATACCCAGTTGATATCATTATTAAAGACCACACTATTTTTGTTGAGTTTCTAACCGTTTTCAAATTCAAATTCATCCCATTTCTCATCGGCTTACTAGTTATTACATTTAGTTTCGGTTTTTCGTGCTGTGTATTTTTACTACTTTACAAGTTTTTCTGTCCATCATCATCAAATATAAAGGACATTCTACCAATTATTGCTTGCATATTTCTGGGATCTGCAGGAATTCTTCAGTTTGGCACTTACCTTCCCTATTGCAAGGCAACCGAAGTGGAAACTTTGATGAACCAACTGTTTCAATTTGAACAAAACAGTAAGCCAAAAATTAAAATATTTCATTAAAATCAAATTAAATAATTATCGTTGCTAAAAAATTTTTAGACTGCCGATTTCGAAAGAACAAATCAATTGATTGGCCTGGAATACTGCTGATTGCTATTCACATAGTTCTAGCACCATCCGCTGTGATGCTTTCTGGAGTTGGAATACTACTCGAATTGGACCCATTCTACTTCGTCTTCGAACACGTCCTACCATCGCCATATTACCGTAGTTTACCTCTAATTATTGGAATCCCCCTTTTACGATTTTTTTTTGGATTTGTATGCGTTTTTGAATTTCAGCGTTTCTTTACTGTTATGTTATTTCTAACACTAAGTAGCGTTAAAACATTGCTAGAATGCTTAAAAGGCTTGGCTAACATACCAAAAAACTCTGAAAGGAACTGCATCGATTTATATTACAAACTTCGGGTTTTAGTAAATTCAGCCGACTACTTTGTTCGACACTTCGCCGCCCTTTTGCTCACATGTGGTCAGATTGTCTTAATATCATTTTGGTGGATTGCAATGAAATGTGGAGATGCACTTCCCAACTATTTAATAGTATTTTTCTATTTATTAGCCATTCTCACAAGTGCATTTGTAGTTTTGTTGTTACCTCAAGCAGTGGAAATAGGGAAAAAAGTTTGGAGTTCGTTTTGCACAAAAGGTCGACATATCACACATTCAATAGGTATAATAAGAACTACTATTATTATGTTAGTTGGAGATCACATCGAATGCTTCGGGTAAGATTTGGTGCACAGTTTACTCTAAATAAGGAAACCCCGACAAAGTACCTTGAGGTTACGATGACTAATCTTACCAATGCGGTATTTTTAATACAGCCATGAGCATACCGTTATCGACTTTAGTAGATCGATAAGATCAAGTTTACTGCAACTTTAGTTATATGTCTATATATTTAAATCAACTGTTTGGCATAAAACTTTATTCCATTTTAAAACTAAAATATATGTATTCGTTTTATTTTATTTTAAACCCTACGAGAAAAACATTTGTTTTAAACTTGGTTTGGTTTTAAATAAAATTAACCCGTGCCGCTTTTTTCCGGACATACTCTCATTTGGTTTATAAATGTTACCGATTTTTAAAGTTATTATTCTCTGATTTCCATCATACTTCACATATGTACTGGTTAGGCATGACTTGCTTAATTTACCCATGAAAGCATTTACTTTTTGGCATGTCAACTTGGCTTGGAACATAATTTGTGGAGTTAGAGTGGAAATTAAATTTCTTTGAAAGATACCCTAAATAAAGCTAATATTATTGTATTATATCACCAAGCAAACGATAAGGATTAAGTAATTAATCCACACTTAAAATAATTACCTAAATTTATATTTGAAAAAATAAACAAAATATAAACGTACTTATTTTTAAATCCCCGTTTAGGCCACAATGTTAAAAGGGTATTGTGGTGCATTTGTCATGAAGATGATGCATACAACCTAATCAATAATGTGAAGTGATCACACTTGATTCTTCGCCTTTAAGTTACTATGTACAGTTTTATTGGGATGTTTACAACTACAAGGTGTGCACGTACACAAGATGAGATATCAAACTTGATCATACGATATGAATATTCGTTCATAATTTTACATAATTGTAAGATTACAGAGTACAACAGGTTTATTTAACAAAATTGATGTAAACATTGAGTGTTTGCTAAATCCTAAACGCATAAATTAAAGCTAGACTTATTATATTGCTCACCTCATTTTCAGAATGGTCGTCCGGCATTTTTTTAAACTGCCGTCTTGAGAACCAACACTTCTTTTCATTTAATGTATTTTTATATTCCGTTATCACTACTTTATTTAAGAAATTCGTACAAAGTCATTTGTAATATGTCAATGTTGACTATGATTCCATCCGTGAACCCATTGATATATTTGCTGGTTTATTTGAAAACAAGTTTAAAATATCGGTTCGTCCAGTACGGCTTGCTTACCTAACGGTTTCTTATATCATTGAGCAAACTGCAAATAGTCAGTATTTTTTTCAAACTGGGCGTATATAATTAGAACAGAAATGGAACATTTCCAATAAAATACACATGGAGCATATCAAGTTATCTCTGAAATGCTATATGACATTTAGACGGGTAACGAGCCCGAAAAAATTACATCTCCATTTTGAGGTCATGGTTGTCTGCTTTACATGTTTCGTAAGCACTTAGTGATCACGTGAAATGAAAGCAAAGTCATTTCAAAACGTTGCTTGAACTGGATTGGCAGCATGGTAGGAGACTGGCTTGAGTGAATATTGGGACAAAATTTACGTAACAAGGTATCCAAGAACATCTGTCAAAGAATTCATAAACCTAAAAGGATCATTTTTGTAAACTTAATAGTTAATTTAAAAAAATCTAACCATTTACCAATACATAAAAATTAATTTGTATTAACGTGATTGTATTGAATAAATATACTGGAAACGGGTTTAAAAGTGTATCACTTAAAATTGAAAAAATATTC
>JAQFZH010004685.1:0-11627 GCA_034695485.1 Entomobrya nivalis
GGTAACTATACATTTTCTGTAACCAAACTCGTATTAAGATACTGTGTACACAAATGCCACGCCAAATTGCACTGCAACAAGCAAAACTAAAAAGCAAACATTCTCGAAACACTGTTGTCAAACATCTAGCATGTATACAGATTTTTTTTTTAAATCCTCGAGTTTGATTGCCATTGTGATGCAAATTAGTATGATTTCCCCCTCTCCCCCCAGCATTTTGCTTAGCAGATCTTCTGTGGTATTTTTACAATTGATATTTTTCCCTTGCATAAAAGCAGCTAAATGACGCGCAGTCATCCAGTTTTTGTGCTAATGAAAACGTACAAATACTACTTGGAGGATTTGGAAATTGTAGAAAAAATGTATGAACAAACGCACGCATGAACCCGCAAAGTAATATGTCGATCGGAAACACTATATAGGCATTTTCCACACTAGCTTATTTTGTTGCATGTACGTCAAAATTAGATTTTTATTTTTCAGTTTCAGTAATTTTTTGACTTGACGAAGGCCAGGCCGTAGGCTGTCATATTGAGGAAACTTAAATTACTTTTGACATTGATTTTCTCAAGAGGAAACCAATAGCTAAAGTGTTGTTGAGAAAGCAGTTGTATAACATCACGAATTCAATAAGCTAACCGTGAAGGGAAAAAGTAATCAAGAAAAACCCCTTGATACAATAAAATACCATATTTTCTGCAATCATTATAATATGTCTTGTTCCTTGTTTCAATAATCTAGTGGCATGGATTTTAATAGATATTTTAAGGCGTTTGTTCAAAGTATACAGACGTTAACCAACGCTTGTAGTTGCACGATACATTCTTACAGTTAACTATGTGTCTTGTTACAAATTTGTGTCTTGAAGAAAGGGTAAAGAAAGTTGTTTTTTTGGAAAATTAAGACAGTTGCTTGATTTTCAAAAATGATGTATCAAAAAAAACCTCTTTGGCATTCCTCGGTAGAGAATCCAAACAATTTTTGTAATTTAATGAAACATAACAAAGAGTAATATTATATTTTAGAGAGCCGTTTTTGAAGTGCATCATCGAAAATGAAAACACTCTTTTTCTGCGTTATTAAGTCTACATCTCGAAAACTCGAAACTGTGATCATGATGATGCTGTGTTATGCTTTCTTTTGATGTGGACAGAATCTTCAATAGGAAAAAAGCGTGTTTAATAAATTATATACATAAGTCGTATGCGTGCTTGGTTTAACTTGTGATATTTCCTCCTGAGAAAGGGTGCACTTGTCGTTGATGAAACGAAAGCAGAAACACAATTGGTTAAGACATTCTTGGAAGATAATGGAAAATCCCATCACATATCATTAACTTGACAAAGCAAGTGAAAGTATAAATAAAGTGGGCAGAAGAATACCAAGTATATCATCTTTTTAACCGTACGTACAATGTCAACCCAGCAAAATATAATAGGTACACTACACATGGCGTCGTCGTATTTTTCGGCAGTTTAATGAAGAACAACGTTTTTTTCTATACTTGTTTCCTGGCTTGTGTTTTCAGTTTTTCTGCGCCCACACACACATATATTGTATATGTTACACTTTTGTTACACACATACGACATACGTCGACAAAAATGCTTCGAAACATTACAGTTGAGAAAGCACAAAGCATTAATACTTTTTTACTTGGAAATATGTCGTTGAAATAAAGATGAAATTTGTTATGCGTAAGCGTATGTTGTGTTCCATGTATATTCAGTTTTCCATGCGAAATGTCTCTTACTTTCGATGAAATTGCTCATCTGTTCTTTTGATGATCGCGCAGCATTGTAAAATGATTTTCGAGAGGATCATTGAGAATGCCTGTGTTCCTTTCAAGAGAGAAGAATTTTGTTTGATGTTTTAGATGTTTTTTAAAACATAAAATAAACTTTTTATCCAGTCTGCTAATTAAAATGTGTTGTTATTTGAAACACATTTTTGTTGTTTTTACTTCAACGTTGTATGATTAGAATATTATTTGATCTTACAATTAGTGTGTAATTACATGAAATAAAATATTATGTTCATTTACAGAGAGTGTATGTAAGACTTCTAAATTAATGTTTATAACTTTTAGAAAACAAAAGGAGTGTAATATGAAAAGGAAGAGCATAATTTAACTTTTTTAAATGATATATATATATATATGTATATTCGGTACGAAAGGAAAACACAAATGTGAAAATATACAATGGGATGTAGTTACACACATGCACAAACCGTAAGTTTAGAACAAGAAGTCATTTTAAAAGACAAACAAACTTCCTTCTAAAAATGATGTGACGGCAAGAATAACTTTTTATATGGAAAATGGTGTACTATTATTCAACGAACTCAAGTATACTCTCTTTATTAACTGGTATAGCATGGTATAAAATATAATATGGTCAAATCATGGTTTGCAAGTATTACGGTTCATGTTAGTTAGTACGGATGGAAATTTTGTTTGTGATGATGTAGACTTAGTTTTGTTGCCTCATTTCTTGTTGCTGTCTCTTGCTTTCCTGGTGCTTTAATTGTGTGCGTAACGAGAGAAAATCTTAATTTCATCAGAGAGCTGAAAACTAATTTTAGGCATGGCCTTACAAGTAAAAGTGCTCTTCTTATTTTCAAAAGCATCCTCTCATCAATGTTCTCAGAAGAAACTTTTTTTTTATCGCAGCTTCTCAGTTTTTGGTAGTTAGCTAGATAGATAGTCAGACGCAGTTTCGGCAGCATGTAAAGCAGTATTACTCAAAGCTCTTATTTTACGTCCTTAGTATACCAAAGCTGTAGTTTACCTTTTCCAGTTTTATGTATATGGCCATATCACATGTATACAATCATAAAGATAGGTATTGTTTATAGAAATGGGTTGGCAGAGAGTTTATAACAAGCAGGGAAAAACAGATCTCACGAAATTAAGTTTTCAATTTATATGCGAATTGTAAGGAAAAAGGCTTGGTAGAAATTTGAACTGCCGTTTTACAGCGCACAAGTTTCCATGGAAAATCATTGAAGATGCAAAAAGTAATTTGCTGTTTGCTATCATCCTATCTGTTAAACTGAGGAAAGTAGGCGTATATAGAACCAAAGAGTGATGTGATGTTCAATCAAAGTGATGCTGATGTTATAAACGAATTTCGTTGTCTGGATTAAAAATAACAATCTTGTGTAAATACTTTCTTTTCAAAAATATAACTAGCTGGAAAATTTGGTTTCCTGTTGAAAAGTCTACAGCGTAAGATTGCAGATTTAGAAAAGTCGTATATATGTATACATATACATATGCATAAGAAAATTAAAAGATATATGTATACAATGTGATTAAAAATGGTTCAATAACTGAAAAAGGCTCTTTGGTACAGTGCGAATAAAGCAATGCAATCTTGATTATTCTTATCTTTACATCTTCATTATAAACTTTTCCGCACTACGCATTAGCACACGTAGTCATTGTATCTTTTTAAATTCAGAGTGACATCAACTGCCATCGTTTCCCTTTATTTTTGTGTACCTGGAAAATGTAACTGTGTTTTAGTTTTGTCTGCTAAATATGTTCGTAGGCACAGAGACACTCACTTTCTCTTTTAGCAATACCGGCACTGTTGTACGCAGGAGTTTGTGAAGCAGCAAACGAAAGAGAAAAAAAACACTTCTCGTCTGAATTTCCATTGAATTCAACTGCTGGAATAATATGAAGGATTTTTTTTTTTGTGGCGAAACTTTTGTGTTGTGTCACTCAACATACCACACACGAGTTTTTGCGTTTACTTTCTTTTTCTCGTCTTATACCTTGACTTTCTCCAGCTTACATGAAGACCCACATACGAAAAAAAAGTTACACGTAATATACACACATCTTAAAAGTACATCTATTGTGGGTACATGCATAAAAATGTTCTGCTGTACGTCAATATGTACAAGTCGTTTTTACATTTCTTCAATAAAAGAAAAATAGAATGGTTGTGTTTAGCCTAGGTTTTTTTCTGTAGAAAAAAGCTTTTCCCCTGCACACATCTGTTGAAAGCAACTGTAAGATAAAGTCAAAAAGTTAGCTGTAGTTCCTTCTTCTTGCATCTAACAACCTTCTTTTTTCACAGCTATCTTCCGCTTCAAGTAATAAAATTTTGTGAAAGAAAAGGAGCATGAAAATATATATAGAAAGATGTATAGTATAAGTATATGTTCTACACACATATATACAATTGGATATAGGTATGCACTACATAAGCAGGAAGAATGGACTCAGCCAACAAAGTAAAAAAAGAGGGAATTGGGAAAAAGTGGTACTGCTCAAGAATTCGAGAGAGAAAAAATAGGTACTACTGATGCCATTGCTTTTTTTTCTTTCTTAACCATCATACAATCAGCACGCCACTTACTTCATCGAAATCCACAGACACACAGACTAACGCAAACTTGCCAACCCTATCACCAAAAACTAACTAGAAAATGGAGTCCTCCTCCTTCTTCTGTTGTTGTAGCAGTTAGGCTTCATCTTTGTAGTTATGTACATGTGCATTATCAAATTTTTGTTCGTTTTCTACCAACTAAGTTAAAGGGCTATATCTTGCCGTGCCGAAGTACTTCATACTAACAAGATAAAGACCTTTCTTTTTTCCATCCGCTATCAACAGATAAAATTGTGAACTAGATGGCAAATGTAAATATGTTTATAAAAAAACTAACTCGAAATCTACTACAACCATTATAAGCTCCGTATGTAGTAACCGAGATCTTTAATATTCCTGATAATGTGATACAATCTCAATCCGCCTATATATTCGACGTACGTGAAAATGCCATTAATGTCTGTTGTATGTAGCTTGCCTTGACGAAAGTCGTAACATGTGCTAAAATGTAAATACAAAAAAAGAAGAAGAGGAAACTACACCATTCATGTTTGTAGTATGCATGTTGTTCATTGCCAGTTGTCATTCATTTCTTTCTACAAACATCTTTTCCTATTACTTTTTTATTCAATCGAGTAGACGATGTTTACATGATGAGAAAACGAAAACTGCAACGATCAGTGTCGAATCTGTTGCTTGAAATTCTCACACATACAAAATTGGTTTTTGACATATCCCTGAAAATCCGTTTGTGTCACATCATCACATTCACATATTCGCCTTGGAAGAATTGAGAAAGGACATGGGAAAATGTTGGCAATATGGTCAGATGGATTTTATTTTGAGAAATAATTGCAAATAGTAAACCACTCCGAATTACATACACATACTGCGTGATATTTTTTTACGGATTCTATTTATATTCCATTCAAATGGAATGTAAACATACTTTACTTGGCGGAGCATGAAGGATTGTATGCTGAGCTGAGTATTTAAAATATACTGGAAATATATTTAAGACATAAAGGATCACCCTTTCTCCATATCAAGATAAGGAGAAAATCGTGTATTTCGACATTTCATAGATCCCTGGAAAAAAAATCCGTTGCTGATAGACAAAACTATTTTTGCATTCTCGTCAATTGAACGTGGTTGAGGGAGAAGAAAGGTAGGAAAAGTGGGTGTAAGGGGAAAACACATTGGAAATCTTGAAACAGACATTGATCGATTTCTCTTTATGATTTATCATGAATTTTTTTTCTAGCAACCTTTGGTCTATGAATACTTTTTTTATGAAAGGCTGTATTTATCATTTAGTTCACGTACTTGTCTCATGCCGAATGTGAAAGGTGACATGTGCTTGCACACTTACGTGTTTCCAAAACATGTTTTTGACGTGAAAAGCATAGCAATAGAGGAAATAATATTCAATTTATGATTTGTAGCAACTATCTATTAAGTTTTCGTTTAGATCCATATTTTAAGGTGAAATGCGTTAGATAAAATTGGTGGTTATGTAAATACAAGGTGTTTATTCAGTTTAATGCTTTCATTTTCATTGCAAAAATTCGGGCTTGCTCTTCGACTTACGATGTTTTATATGGTTGACTATTTTCCTGAAGAATGTCATGAGCATCGTCATAAGGAGATAAATGCTCAAATAGAAATTAGGGTTAAGTGTACAGACATAACACTCGACATAAGCATAAGGGGTCAACTTTCGTCAAAGAAATAATATAATCCAATTTTAATGTCTTTCAGGTTTCTTTCAGTTCGTGGTACGACCGCTGTTCACGTTATGGCATCGAATGATGAGCACGCCTCTCTCAACCAACATGATGCACAACCTGGACACAAACCAGGACAAATGGACAGAACTTTTACAGACTGAGTCCACGCAAGAGACAAGAACAGAAGCTTCGCACCAAGAGGAGTCAGAAATTCCAGAGCACGTTCTCGAGGACTCTGATACAATAAGCATAGGGGTTGCTAAAATCGCTGCTAAAGTTGCAAGGCATGAGGATCGCATTGCTGCCAATTCAATGCGCACCAGGCCTGCTGTGAGATTTGATCCGTATACCACAATTACAGTAGCTAGCGACTCTGAGCAAAGTGAAGACGGTGAAATGACACCTGAGACAGCAGCTAATAAGCCAATTAGCAGTGCTGGAAGAGACGTCGACTTTTTGGGTATACCACGACCAGATGGACGACGACATTCAATTGCCACAGGCTTAATGCCAATCCCTCCAGCTCAATTGCTCAGTGCAGCAGCGGGAATAGGGGGAAGTGGTGGTGGTGGTCTTAGCACATGTCGTAGTAGCAGCTCATTAAATGTCAGTGAAATGGTATCATCTTCCAATACCAGAATGGTTGGTAGGACTGTAATACGAAGAGAAAGTCTACCAAGTGGAAATCTACTTGCTGGTAGAGCCCTTCCTTCCAAGACAATCCTTCACTTGCAAAAATTGAGTAAGGGAGACGTTAGTGGTACAGCAAGTGGAGAGTTAAGCCCTGCTGAATCTGTAGGAGCAGGAGCTTCTTCCTCTTCCGTTGTTGGAGAAGTTGGATCGCCTACAGCAGAACAAAATGTTTCACCTGCTAAATTGGCTGAAAAAAGTAGCTGCAGCAGTTCAACCACTGATGAGATTTTGGATTTCACATTTAGTCTTCCAGAACCAGGAAGTCGTTCTTCTGGAAGCCCAAGGAGAAGTACACTTGAAGCTACAGATCTTGACGAATTGTGTCCTGGCACAAGTATTCTTTCCATGTCTCCCAATGTTGCCCACTTCACTCTCCAACAAAGCATAGATATCGAGGACCAACGACGTCATCTCATCCGCCAGCAAACATGTCCTAATGTCAGTATTCATGGAGAGGGAGGTGGTAAATTTGATCGGCCACGTTTCCTTTCAGCTGCTGCTGCTGTAAGTCCCACCGCAGTCGCATCTTCTTCAATCATATCACAACATCGAGTGAAAAATAGAAGCCCTGAGGCCGGAGGGAGTGGTGCTAGTAGCGGGGGTGAAGAGGGGGCTGTGGGAGGAATTTCAGCAGGGCAGGGGCGTGGAAGCGGTGGATCCAGCAACGAAGCTATAATGCAATGTGGAGTAATATCTGAAGAAGCAGGTAGAGAAAGCGGTGGAAGTTCAGCAGAAGCGAGCCCACTTGAAATATTTGTACAACAATTTCCACCCGGAGCTGATGACAACGATGGTGAAGCACCGAGAAGAGAAAGTAGTACAGGAAATCTTGATCCTGACCAACTTAACATTAGTGAATGCAGTAATCAAACTTGTGCAAGCTGTTGTGGTTGTACGCCTGGGTCCTCAAACAGTTGTGAATGCTGCATGAATAGTTCATCGTCTGCCACCGAAACTGGCTTGGTGATGAAAGCTCCTGCACAATTGAGCAGCTTAACTTACAGCGACGGGAAAAAGGGTGAGATCACTCCAGGAGCTAGTTCCACAGACAGTTCTTCCAGGGAGTCATTTCCATTCCAGAGCGATTCGGCAAGAGAATGTAACATTCTCCATAGAACACATTTCCATAATAGCCGTCAGAGCAGAAAATCATATAAGGTGGGAGATAGTTCCTCTTCTTGCCTAAATGATGATCATGACATTAAAGATGCTGATGTTCAGTATACGTTCGAAGATAATGTCAACATGGAAGAGTTGAACCGTGGTGTAACGGATACTGCAAACACTTCAGCAAAAACTACAGCTCAACCATCATCGACTTTCACCACAGCAGCAGGGGTGGAGTGCACGGCTGGTAAGTCGAGCGTAGACTCTCCTTCTGGAGTGACGCAGGATATTTCAACTCAGACGGAGACGTTGTTAGGTGAAAACGAAAACTTGGTGCGAGATGCTAACCAAGAATTGGAAGGAGATACTCCATCTCATCATCTTCTTCCTGATGGTTTGATTACCACAGAAAGTGGTTCAACCGCAATAGGGATTTCTCACACAACTACTAACACTATGTCAACATCGAGAGGTACGTCAACCGGCAGTTGTAACACCAACTCTTCTATCGGTGGTGGGTCTGCATCAGGCAACATCAATCGACTTGCTACACTCCTAATGTGGAAAAACAATAGGCTTTGGAGAAGCTTAACGGAAGAGGATCACGAAGAAAATCCATGCATATCAGATTTAGATCTCGAAGAGAATGTGTCCTCTTCCAACTTTTATGACAGGTGGAACTTACGGCTCACAACGACCCAGCAATCGCATCAAGTACGGTTTGAATATATATATTTTTCTGCTCTCGCCTCTTGTTCCATGTCATTGAATCACAAATCAGAAAGAACCTTTTTCATTCTAACTTCATTGAACACTGCATTACTCATATTAACGCTGTTTCTTGAATTTCATTTTGTACCTTTTATTTCAAGACATTTCGTATTTTTTTTACTTTCTCCCTCAAAGCCTTTCTAAAGCATTAATTTTCTCCAGGCAAAGGAAAACGAATGTAAAGAAAATGTTCTCTTTGTAAACAGGGTGTGGTTGGAGCAAGGCTGCAAATCCGACGGGGTTCCGCCCCTACAACAACCCAAACGGTGCCCTGTCGGGGTGCTCAAGACAGGAGATCTGATCCAACGCAATATCACACAAGTTATATTCACTGCTTTGAGAAAAATAATAATCCTGGGGACCTCGTTGGGGGATCGGCTTATGCAAAGCATGCTCAATTTCGAAGAGGCTCCTTTCCCGTAGACCTAATGAAACAGAGTAAGTTTTAGCGTGCTTCTCTCTTTCTCTCTCTCACACTCACTTTCACTGCTACTTTCACCCGCGGACGAGAAGATCAATCCCTGAGCGATTGTGCAGATTAATCGGATATGAAACATCTACTCGAAATTGAAAACCTACATAAAATGCTGCTCCTTTTTTAATTTCGAGATATCAGATATCATCATACATAAAAAAAATGAATTTCTGTGCCAGGAGCAAAGTACAAATAAGCACGCTTACTCGCACCTCAACCTCCCCCAAAAAATTTAATAATTCACATGCATTTTACTTACCCTATAGCTATGCTGCGGCCTATTCCCACTTCTAATAAAACACAAATTCCCAAAACGGGACGAAGAGGATCCTTACCCTCGGAATCAACCGCATTAGGAGGTAAAAAAGCACTAACCTATCGTTTTTTTCATGTTGAATGTTGATTGCGTTGATCATGATTATATTTGTGAACAAGATGTATAATAGTTTTTTGCTTATCGTTTGATTTTTTTAGCAGAGGCATCCTACGCGTATAAATGGATGCACGTATTCCCATATAGTGAAGATGACAGCATTATATCAATCAAAAGACGAAGCTCAGGTGGACCAGAGTTGTTTGCCGCAGCTCAGCAAAAACTTTCTTCTACGACAGCTAACGTCAGAACTTGGAAAGCTCAAATTCTTATTGAGCAAATGAGTTCTTCCAGTACGGCAGCAACTTCTTCCTGTGGATTTTGGCCAGGAAGACGACGTGGCTCTCTTCCTGTTGATGTGTACATTGCGTCATCAGGATCCTGCTCGTCAGAATCAGAATCTTCCGGTGAGAACTTTATTGCAAATAAGTACACATGTCACATGTATACAATTTATTTAGTTTAATTGTACATCTTCATATTTATATTTTTTGTATTACAGCTGGGGACACCAGTGACACATAGCCTACGGTTGCAGCTGTGAACGTCAACTTGGCAATCTTTTTAAGAGTTCAAACCATATTATAAAAATGCTCGAAATTTCATATATAGAAGTTTAGGAGTATCAGTTTCATAAAAAATATACATTACATACGCGTAAATATTGATGATGATGGAAGCAACAAAATAAATACTTATGATACAATATACCTATTCTTTAAACAGTTTAATAAGCGCATGCATGAAACAACTTTCAAAAGCCGTTCACATACCAAAAAGACCTGTAATTCGGATACGGTGAAAGCTTGCTCAAAGTATCGAACATTTTCAAATGAAACTACTACTACCACAATGAATTATTTCCTATATGTATCTATTTTCAAATATAACATCTCTTGTAATGCCAACCAACAATCTACATACATTATGATGACAAGCTGGTTTCGATAAGTTGTTGTAATAAACACAAAAAAATGATTCCAATATATTACTGTAAAAAAATACTATATACTTATATTAAATTATAAATAACTTTGATAGCGATAAACATGAATCTGCCAAAAGAAACGCTGCATTTAAATTATGTACTTTGTTAACTACATGTATAAGATCCAATATAAGGGGAATAATATCAGTTTTAAAAAGGCGACATCAATCACAGAATTTTATGTATAATATTATGTGTATGTATCACTTTTAACAATACTAAGTTAAACCGAATACTATAAACTACATACACACACAATAAAAAAGTTAAATTACTGATTACGTACGACATTCATATTGGACATGACCAAACTACGCTTAATAAGTAATATACATAACTTTACATTTAAAAAAATGAATTAAAGCTGTTCAGGAAAAACTTACTAACCATGCATTTCTGTTGTTATCTACAAATGCGTAATTCTTTCAGTCCAACATTCTATTTGCAAAAAAAGGTTGAATATGTAATAATGCATACAAAAATCTAATAATTATAGTGATACAGTGTCATGATATAATAGATACATTTTAATACACTATCAAAAAAAGAAGACAAAGTGTTCATATGTACGAATACCTTAATTGTAAAAAAATCTTAATGCAGTTACAATTTGCAAAGGGCAGGCAAAGAGAAAAATTGAAAATGGGGCATTATGATATGCGATCTTTGTTTTTACGAAAGACTTGATGTGGTATACTATCGCGTATCTACATTTGTCTTAATGTTGGAAAATTTTAAGGATTACGTTTTATATTTAGTCTTGTTGCATTTTGTATTCAATCTCCAATCATATAATTCCGTAAATTATGTCTTTATCATCATTACTTTTCCACCTACGATCATCCTAAATTCTAGAAACTGGCTGGTATGTTGATAGAAAGTTAAAACAATCAAGTTATCTAATAGACGTGGGAGTATATTGTGAACGTGAAAGCACTTCAATTTAATTAGCCACTCCAAAAATATCCTTTAAAACTGAAACTCATCATCAATTGTATAAAAAGTTCGTGATAGATTTTTGTAGTGTATTATTGTTGATATGTACGTATTTTAAACTATAAAATATATGTAAAGTAAACACGAAAACAATGGAGATATTTTTTGAACTTTATTTGCTAATAACCAAAAATAATATTTGACCAACC
>JAQFZH010004686.1:0-11626 GCA_034695485.1 Entomobrya nivalis
CGATTGGTCAGGTGACTGATAAATCACCATGAAACAGAGGGATTTGGTGGATAAGACAGCGTGTTGGAAACAATAGTACTCATACTATGAAGAATTACTTCGAACATTATTGAAACTACTGATAAGCAAATCCCAAATACAAATGCAACTGAAACCGCAATAAGATTTTTTATTTTCAGTGGTTTCTCAAAAGAATTGTTTTGTTCATTTTCGTTATCATCATCATCACCTTCCACACCAACACTTGAATATTTTACAATTGGTTCTTTTTTATTTTTAGCTGCTTCCGTCAAGTCTCTTTGTTTTTCAAAAGCTAATTTTCGCTCAGTATTCATTTCGTCGTGAATCCATCGGTTAATTAGTCCGCTATCTCTTGCGTGTCCTGCATATCGATTAATTACATTGTAATAAATACTTTTTCTTTTCAAAGCTACCGAAACATCTCCATAATAAGCAGGTTCCTGCGTCAAAACCAGGTTCTTTATTTCCGGTTTTCTTTGCATATTTTTCATGATTGCTGTATACATTATATTTTTCCATGCAATGCAAGCTGTTCGTTCTTTTGTTGCGGATTCCACACATTCTTCCAGCTTTCCTGTTACCCGTAAACGTTTCGCAATGCCCTTGAATACAGGGTTAGATGAACTTTTCAGTATTTCCATTTCAAGTCCTCCTACAGAGAACATATGAATTGCAAATTCGGTATGTTCATGAAGTTCTTTGAAATTCTTTGGAATTGCTTGTTTTTCCGGAATGGTTATGTATCCAACAAGATTAGTTTTGTACGCTGTAGCAATAATTAGGGCCAACCAAATTAAAAATAAACTGGCCACTTTGGCAGAGGCAAAATTTGGTATTTTAGTGGTTTGTTCCAAAAACAAGGCAAACGGAACTAATATCCCTTCTTGAATTAAGACAGACATTTTAAAAGTTGAGGTTGAGATTGGGCGAAAATTTCGTTTTGAATTTTGCATAAATTTGCAAAGAAAAATTGCGATGAAGAGTAGAATAAATCCAAACAATGATGCTATTGTAAACGCCCACACTGTCCGACTCAATGGGAACACTAAAGCATGCCAATGTAACAATGGTACTGAATCTTTTAAACAAAATATCATTAGTTCTCTGGATATCATTGTGGTGTATAATACGTATGGAAATCTATGATAAGATATTCCCAACATTGGGATCAAGACGGCCGGGCCGTTGGTCACTTCTCCGATAAAACCTGTCCATGCTTTGTTTTCCAGTTGTTTTCCAAGTTGTTTAAGTTTTTCTCCATAAAACTCCATAGTACAATTAGCATGTTTTGCGGCTTCAATTGCAAATCTATAGTGAGATCCTCTGAATTTATAATTTGTATTCTTTTCTTTGTTCATTTCACCTTCAGCAATAAGCATCGGAGGAAGATGAAAAATAGGGGACCTCAGTGTTCGTCCATTTAAATTGTTGAATATTTCACTACTTCGAATATTTGACGATTTCTCAAACAACCCAGAATAAACTTTTGGTTCTTGAAAATATTTCACATTTGGTCTGCCATCCCTTCCAACCTCATAATACATACCGTATTTGAATGTCACCTTGTTCATTACTTGACTTTTCACCAAAGCTTGTTCCAATAATGTAGCGCTTTCACTTATGAATATGAATAAATCATTTATCCCAGTTGTTAACAGGTTTTCATTGACAAACGGTTCATTTATTTTTGAAATCGTTATCACCATGCTCCAACAGCAAGACTTGTGCTTGTTATATCGAACGGAGGGTCGAATGGAACTTCCAGCTTTGGAAAACAATTCCAAGGCTTCAAACTGCGCATGTAGATAATCCAAGTCAATTTCCCCTATTTCATTACTTAAATCTGTAGAAAGTCGAAGTGAGCAGTCAATATACGAAGTTTGACGTGAGTACACTAGATTTTGTACTAATTGTTTAGTAAGAAATTGAGATACAGTTTCGCTACCCATTCCAGCCCCAAAAACAATGAAATTTGGATAAAAAGTAAGAAATGCAATAAAACCCACAAATGAAAATTTAGGTTTCATGATGATTCTTATTGGTAGACCTCAGAATATGAATGATATTAAAACACATAAAAAAGTTTTTTAAAGTTTTTTTTTGCTCCAGTGTTTCACAAGAAACACTACGACCTTAGGTGTGTATGCATTTTATTATTACGTCATGCCGCATACGTAATGTCACATAAGTATCACTTATCTACTAATCAAACTTTCCTCATTACATCAAATAATGAGGCTAAGGAAATGAAAACAATGCTTAATCATATCATAATTACTTTAATTCATAAGCCTCCATTTCTTCATAACTTCCCACTTCCGATAAACAAACAAAACAATAATTTTATGACATCAAAAATAATGACGAGGGGATTTTCGGTAAAAACCATGTACACACAGTCGCCAATAATTATTTACTCCGGTCTACTTTCATGTCGACAGTAAATGAAAAACATTTATATTTGTGTGCCAAAAGATACAAATATATGTTTTTAAATTATTAAGGTTATTTTACCTTCGAAAAAAGGGAAATATTCATCAACTAAGCCCTTTATGTCAAAGCATACAAATTAAAAATTGAATAACGAACTACAAAGAAGATTTAATCATGTCATTTGAATTTGGGGAGTAATAACAAACGCTATAGCTATTTAAAATACAAGGCAGGATATAAAAACGATACAACCAAAACCAAAAGCCACTGCAACAGCTATTAAGTTATCAATCTTGTGCTTTGTGCCCTGACCTAGCATGATGATCATTGTTCTCATTTTCTTCGCCATCCATCCTCAAAGATGGATCATCTAACATTTTCTCTTTACTTTCTCTACCCTTTCTTTTTATGAGCTTTTCTTTTGTCAAGTCCCGTTCCAATATCATCTTATCATGCACCATTTACCAATAAAGCCACTCTCCTTTGTGTATACCCCATATCTATTGATAACTTCTAAATAAATAGCATTCTTAACTGTTGCGCTAACATCAAGAGAATGCGCTGAATCTTGATTCACAAATAACTTTTTGGAAACCATTCGCATACTATGTTCGTACATTACCATTCATTAATGTTTGTTCCAGGTCCCCTTTTCGGCCTACATTTTACGATTTTTTTTGGTAATTAATGTGCTTTTATAACCTTTTATTTTTATTATTATACATTATTATTATAATATTATTATTATATTATTATTATAACAGTTCATTTTTTATTATATGTTTTGTTATATTACTGGAGTTTTATGAAACAGTAAACTCAATCTAATATTTTTCATTCCTTATTATCTCAAAATCGATAAGCACCTTAACTTTATTAGAGTAATAAGAGAATCCTTTGATGAGCATTTCCAAAGCTAAGCAAATGAAACTTGCCGAGCATCCAAAAATGAAGGCATATACTATAGCCATTAAATTTTTAATTTGCAGCGCCTTTTCTCCTTTTGAGGTCTTTACATCAGAAATTCCACTTTCTCCATTTGTTTGCTCCTCAAATGACTGCAAATCAGCTTCGTTACTAGCTTCTACGTCATTTCCACCGTTCTTTAGTGCTGCTTCGTCACGAGCTAATTCCCTTTCCAACAACATTTGGTCATTAATCCATTTCTCAAACAATCCACTTGACTTGGTCATTCCGGCGTAACGATTGATTGTTTCGTAATGAATAGAGTGTTTCTTTAATGCAGATGATATATCTATCGCTGAGGCAGCGTCTTGGGTTAAGAAAATGGATTTTAATGCCGGGAAAGTGGACAAATGTTTCATGATTTCTGCAGTGCCAATGTTTCTCCAGAAAATACAAGCGGTCCGGTCCTTGGTTGCTTCTTTTAAACATGCTTCCATGCTATCTACCAGTTTTACCCTTTCCACAATTCCTTGGAAAACAGGAGTTGTTGAAGCCTTTAATATGCCCATTTCCAAATCCGAAAAAGAAAATAGGTTTATTGTAAACTCCTTATGTTCGTGCAGTTGTTTAAAATTTCGTGGAATACTCTGCTTTGAAGGAAATGTCAGATAACCAACCAGATTCGATTTGTACACAGTTGCAATCACAAATGCAAGCCATATAAGAGAAATAGCAGCAATTCTTGCAGTCAACTGTGCAGGTAACCGCATATTTTGTTCAAGAAATAGTGCAAATGGTAAGAATATTCCTTCCTCCATGAAAATAGGCATGCTAAATATAGATCTTTGTGAAAGTTTCAACGTTACAATCAAAGTGAAAAGGGCGATGAAACTTCCGAATGCTGACAAAGTAAATATCCACACCGTTTTTGACAACGGGAAAACCAAAGCTTGCCAATGGAGTAGTGGTTCCGGTTCCTTTACACAAAATATTAGAGTTTCTCTGTATGATATTGTTGTATAAGTCATCAGTGAATACCAGGCGTCCAATATACCCGCGATTGGACTGAAGTCAGCTCTACCACTGATCAGTTCTCCAACAAAACCGATCCATGTTCCGTTGTCCAGACGTTGTCCGATTATGGTAGTCTCTATGTAAAAATTGACCGTGAAATTCGCCCGTTTACAGGTCTCCACTGTAAAGTTATAATGAGAACCTCGGATCCCAGTTCTAGTTCCATTTTTATCGTGCTCTACAACCAACGTTGGCGCAGTACTAAACAATGGTGCTTGTAAAATCCTTCCATTTAAGTTATTCAGTAGTTGTGGAACTTGAAAAATTCCTGATTTCAAAAAGAACCCAGTGTAAATGAGCGGTTCCTGCATGTATTTCGCTTGTAGTGATGATACATTAGATTTGTCAATGTACATTCCGTATTTTATTGCTACCTTATCTATGACATTTGCGTCAGATAAAGCTTGCTCCAAAATGTTTCCGTTTTCAGAGATAAAGACAAACTGATCGCTAACTGTATTCCCCAAAATTTTCTCTTTTAAGATTGGATCCTGTGTACTTGAGACAGTGATCACTGTGATCCAACAAGCTGATAAAAACTTGTTTCTTGGGGCATATGTCTTCAAATTTTCAACACGATTAGAAAATAATTCTAGAGGTTCGCCATGATTAAAGATAGAGAAAATGTCGAGTAGATTTTCTCCACTAGCATTCTTATTGTAGTATATTCGAAAGCTACAGTTCATGTCAATAACTTTTCTGGAATAATCTACGTTTTTAAGCAACGTGTTTGTGATGAATTGTGACGTTAACTCGTTTTGGAATAATGGACTAGCTGCTCTTATACACAAAATTCTTAAAATAAGAGTCAATGCTACAACCGAAAATGGATGAAATGTAGATGTAGGTGGAAACATGACGATGTTTTGAAATTGTATGCAGAGAATTTGTCGAGACTTTTCAAATCAATATTCAGAGAGCTCAGACGAGATGTACATAATCGGCTGAAGTAAAACCTAGTACAGGACGCTAGAACGCTGGGGTTACAAAGTACGCAGAGTTTATAGCCATCTTACATCTTATGTCATCCAATAATTACGAAGAGTTTAATGTGTGTCTTTGCGTTGCAATAAACTAAATAAGGGATAAAATATTTACACTACAATACACATATCGAGTGGCGTTTTTGTTGATATACATACATCTACCCTAGACTGAAATAGGTAACGTTAATATTGAATATTATTATATCTTCATTAGCGATTTAAATAAATGATAAACACCGATGAACAAAAGTCGGCTTTCGGGTGATGGGATACGAAAAGTATAACGTAACAGAAATCGAGAGTGCTCTCGGAACGTCACTACTCAGAATTCATAGCGTTTTCATTGCATACACGTTTTACATGTGTCATGAATTAATGATTTGATGCATGTAGCGTCTAGCAGTGCAATATACAATATTCATATTCATGAGAAATAAAGAGCATAATGTATTGTACACAAGATATTGTTTTAATCGTGGCTACAAAAAGTACTAGATTTTTATTCTTAAACTCAGTATCTTACAACGTGATGTTAATTACCGTCTCACAACCAAAGCCATAAATTGTAAATACAACAATTAAAAGAACTAAGCAAGTTTCATTTACCCCAATTACGAATCTATTGATTTATTAGCGTATCGTAAGAAAAGGGTAAAGCGTGCACCCGTGCCTTGTGCCCAAATGAATTATTCAGTTTACTGGGTTTAATTGTTAGCTGACGGCCATAACTTTCGTTAATTGAAAATTAGAAATTAAACTTAAGTTTTCATTTAATCAATTATCTTTATTTGAACCACCATTGTTACTCGGTTCTTTAAATATGAGAGTGCTTTAAGAACGAACTCCATCGCTAGACATATGAAGCTCACACAGCATCCAAAAATAAATGCATACGCAATCGCTACAAGATTCTTGACTTTTAATGGCTTCTCCTTCCCCGAGCCAGTATTGTGTGATGTTTTCTGCACATTATCTTCGTCATTTTGATCGATTTTAACCTTTTCATTCTTATGTTTTGTTTCCTGACTAGCCAACTCCTTCTCAAAATTATATGCGTCCTTGATCCACTTATCCATCAATCCACTCTCTTTTGCTACCCCTGCGTACCTGTTAAATATATCATAATATATTGAATGTTTTTTCAATGCTGCTGACACATCAACTATGGTGGCCGTATCTTGTGAAATAAAAAGCGACTTTAACGGTGGGAACGATGATACATATTTCATCAATTCTCCGATGCCAATAGTTTTCCAAATGATGCAAGCTGTATGATCACTAGTTGCAGATTTCAAACAGGTCTCCATGCTGTTCGTCACTTTTACTCGTTTTACAATTCCACGAAAAACATACGTTGGAGATGATTTTAGTACTTCCAGTTCCAGACTGCTAAAGGAAAACAAGTTTATTGTAAACTCTTTATGCTCATAAAGTTGTTTAAAATTCCTTGGGATTTCTTGTTTTGAAGGGAATGTCAGATATCCAACTAGGTTGGACTTGTAAAGCATTCCAATTATAAAGGCTGACCAAATGAGAGTTATAGCGCTGAGCCTTGCAGGCGCTTGTTGAGGTATCCGAATGTTTTGTTCCAGAAATAGGGCAAAAGGAAGGAATACCCCTTCCTGCAAGAAAACAGGCATGCTGAACGTCGTACTCCGTGAAAGCTTACAAGTTACAATCACAGTAAACACAACAATAAAACTTGTAAATGCCGAAAAGGTCCAAATCCAAACTGTTTTTGATAAGGGAAACACTAAAGCCTGCCAGTGTAGTAATGGTTCCGGTTCCTTTACACAAAATATCATACTCTCACGGTAGGATAGCGCTAAGTACGTCATAAGTAAATATCGATCTTCCAATACTCCTGAGACAGCGATGTAATCTGCATATCCATTAATAATGGCACCATAAAAGCCTGTCCAAGTTCCATTGCTTTCAAGAGGTTCCCCAACATCGGGATATTCTTTGTAAAAGTTCGTTGTAAAATTTGCTCGTTTGGAGATTTCAATGGTAAATTTGTAATTAGAGCCTCGATAGCCGGTAATCTTTCCATCTTTGTCGTGTTCAACGACTTGTGTGGGGGCGACGCTAAATAATGCTATCTTTAGGGTTCTTCCATTCATGTTATTGAATACTTTTGAAATTTGAAGATGTTTTGACTTTTTAAATGATCCTGTGTAAACCTTTGGTTCCACAAGATACTTCACTTGAAGCGAGCCACTGACCTTCTCAAAGTACATCCCATGTTTAATGGCTACCTTATCAATTACTTGACCAAACGACAGAGCTTTCTCTAAAACTGGTCCGCTTCCAGAAAAGAAAGTGAACTGGTCATACACCGTGTTTCCTAAAAGTTTTTCCGAAAGAATAGGTTCCTCTGACTTCGAAATCATGAAAATTGTACTCCAACAACAAGATAGAAACTTGTTCACAGGAAAATTTAGTCCAAGATTTTCTGGGTTATTATGCAGTAATTCGAAAGGTTCGTATTTGTCAGATAAAGGAGGAAAATTAAGTAGCGTGTTATCTGCTTGTTCAGCTGGAAAATATATGCGTATTGAACAGTGCATTTGCGTAACTGTTCGCATATAATTTAGATTGATAAGAAAGCTTTCAATAAAAACTTCTGAAGGCGATATCTGAAAAACAGCTTTGTGTTCTGGATTCACAGCTCCTCCCACTAAACTGACTGGTGCATTAATAACAAGGAAAATTAAGTTGTATAAAAATGGAAACATGATAATTCCGAGAAATTGGGAAAAAAAACGAGAAATGTTTATTAGGCTTGTCTGACGACAACCGAATATTCATTTTATTATTAAACAGACGACCCCAGAAACAGTAATGTTGAATTCAGGTTATCTATTATCTGTATAAATTACAATTAATTACTAAAACTTCAAGCTACACGCGTTCATTTTCAGTTTTCCAGTAGTCATAATACCATTGAGTATTCATGTCCATCTGTATTTTTCATAAATATTTTTGTTTTCTGACTGCCACGTGCCGCTAATACTCTGTGGTTACTTTAAAAACATATAATTAAATAATTTGGGCTTCTTGCCGGCCGTTTCTCCTCATACATGCTGTATAATTAATGTTGAATTATATCTTTCGTGGCTCCAAATAACCTTTTAGAGTTATTTGACATCGAGACAAGGGAGTGAAAACAGTTTTCTTTTAAAAATGGATGATCATTAAAAATGTAAAGAATTGCTTAATTACTGGACTGGATTTACTTCAAGAATTCAAAATGTTTGAACTCCGTTAATTAGCTAACTATTGTCGTGCGGTAAATGTGCATGCTTATATACACCTACATGCATGCCCAAAGTATACATACGTTAGTTAAATATTATATACATTTAACTTCATGCATACTGTAAAATGCATAAAATATACACATACATAAATTTTCATAGAAAGCAATTATGTTCCAGCGAATATTCGGGCTTTCACTACTATATATGCACAAATTTTAATTTGCACATTATAATAACTCAAGCGATTGAATGAGTTCGAGCCGTGCATAAAGCAATCTCGACGAAGTTGGCGACGAGAAGTTTCGTAATCCAGCAAAAATGTTACCGATTTCCGCTTCAGTTAGTGTGTACATTTTGATGCATTATCATCATAATCTTGTATGGCAGTCAGAGAGTTCACAACGTAGCCTTTGTCTTGATTAATAAAATATATTGATATTTTGTTAAATTAAAACGGGATCATTATCAATTGAGCTTGTTTGTTGTATGGATAATAATTTTATGTACAATAATTTTCGTAGAATCTCTAAAAAAATCAGGATAAAAAACCGTCAAATTATAGTAAATGAATAGACGTGGAAGGATAATTGATTTTTAGAGTAATCAGTCTGGTTTCTAAAATAGATGACTGGCTAGCTAGTGTTGCCCGACCTATTTATGAATGTAATCTAGGTAAGCATGTCAGCGAATTTATTAAGTCGAAAGATGTTATGTTGAGCATTGCATTTTAAATTTTTTTCCTTTCAATTTATACCATTTCTATTTTATTTTTGCATTAAGACCAGTAGAGTTGGTACAGGCTTCAGCAGTTTAAGATGGCTAAAAAGAATAAGAAAGAAAAGAAGAAGAAGTCCCATCGCCGGGTTTATCATCATCATCACCACCATCATCATCATCTTCATCATGGACATCACAAAAGTAATCCCAAATCAAGCACTTTGATGGCGTTGTCGAAGAACAACGAGATTTATCGAGAAGCTTTTACAAAGCTAGAAATTCCCTACCCCAAGATAAAAAACCCTCTTGGTTTTTTTAGAATTCCGCATGTTCGGAAAGCGATCAGGTATTTGTTGACTTCCAACGGTAGAAAATCGACTACGTTGGAGAAAAAGTATGTTCAGGTATCTATCTTAGAGCCCCCTTTCCCTGTGGTAGAGTCGTTGGTCAAGTCAGAAGAGAGAATGAGTTCAAAATTTGAGGGATCTCATCAACTTTCACAGTCAGCACCACTGTCCTTCGCGTCTCTGAGTGATCCAATGATGGGCGATGAAGAAACTGATAGTGTGGCAAATGCCTCTATGATATGCCCCTCATTGATCTTGGTTAACAAAGCTGTTTGCTGTACCCCTTCAGGACAAAGTTCAAAGGAAGCAGAAGAGATGAGAGAAGGAGACGAGATGAGGAAAGCAGACGAGATGAGGAAAGCGGGCGAGATGAGGGAAGTGGACGAGATGAGGGAAGCGGGCGAGATGAGGGAAGCAGTATCTGCCACTGGGAAGCAGAACAAACCCAAGTACAAACCCAGGTACAAGCTAAACTCAGACAAGAGTCACGAGTTTTCGGATTGGGAAGGTGATCAGTCAAGTGAGGATGACGATGATCCTTATCCGTCTTACGACATAACAGGATTTGATGATTAGGGAAGATAGAGAAGTGGAACATGGATGCGTGGGTGGGGATACTACTTGTAAATAATGATTAAATGAAGAGACTACCTGGACTGGGGTATCGATTGGGGACATTTTGAAATTTATTCCTAATTTGTAATGTACGATTTTTAATGAAATTTTATTTTAATACAGTCAGTACTAACTAATTAATTTAAAAATCTTTTTTTGTGGCCTGATTGACCATTCTTTATCACTTTACTTACATACTTAAATTGTAACGGTTAAAACGCATTTCGAAAGAAACTTGAATTGGTAGTGCGTTCAACATATCTGCAGTCTCTTCAGGCGTATTTCGACGTTTACGATTTCCATTTAACAAGCGGCTGGAGAAGTTTAATGTTTTGGTTTCATCACCTAGCATAGTTGCAATCGCTTCAAGCGTTTCGCTTCTTGCATTCTCAGCTCCATTTTGGTTACTGTCTTCATGCATGCGCTTTGAACAAATTCGTTAGCGCAATCAGAGAGATCTGAGCTAATTTTCAATTTTTTTAATTGGTCATCTAATAGAATTTCTTTGTTTGGAGATTTGGAATTGCAGTTAAAACTTATCGGTAATGAGATGGACTTGGGAGAACAGGTAAGCTGGGATAAAGCAAACAGAATTTTTATTTTGTGCGTAAAAAATAACTTGTTTATTTTAAATTTATTGCCAATTTTTATGCTATGAAATATGAATACTTAAAAAAAATGACGACTGATTTCCAATGTCAATGGTCATCAGAGTTGTGCATAAGTAAAAAAATGTTGGGCATTGATCTCGCTTTGCCGATAACATAGTTTGTGTGTAGGCTTGAGTTCATATGCAGGGGAATTATTTTTTATAACTTCAGCATCATTTTATGCAACCTTAATACTTCATAAATTATTACTTACAGTTTCAGAGCATGTACTTGTAAAAGCATTCTCCTGATTAAATTGTGCATTTAATTTTTTACTGTATATCTGTCTAATCGATATAACACCAGCAAGACGCATCAACAACGCTCTTTGAAGGGTTGGGATTTGGAAATAACTTGATGTTCCAACCTTCAGAATTTAACATGTCTCGAGAAGATCTCGTTCTTTCTCCAACGATGACATTGTCAGGTAAAATCAATCTGTTTAACCGCATGTTTCAATTAATATTTTATAATTTGATGTTGTAATTTGATTTTGGTGCAATAGATCTTGAAGCAAATTTAGTTGTGGAGCCACCAACAGAAGATGGAGAGAAGGAGCGACTCGCAGAGTTAAGACCAATGGATTTCGAATACGGGGATTCTTTTGAGTCAGC
>JAQFZH010004687.1:0-11623 GCA_034695485.1 Entomobrya nivalis
GTATTTCTGGAATGACTGTGCTATATGCAAATCTAACTTTCCATTTTTTTCTGTTCAGATAATGAAAAATATTTTCTCTTTATTTTTTGGCAAAACAAAATATACGTCTTTAACAACTTTCCTTTTCGCTTTATCCTCTTCCACTAAACCAAAACTAGTCGTATCTAATTTTTGGGGTATTACGCAAAAAATTGTTTATATACAAGGTGTCTAAATTGAAAGGGGTTTTAGTAGGATGTAGGTAGGTTACTTTATTGTAATTTCTGTGCGTTTGTTTTGGTTATTTTATTTTTATTTTTGGGCGATATATTCTTTACTAGGTAGTTCTGTACACATCTGAAAGGGGAGTATGTAACTTACGTTAAATGTGTTGTTATAATTGGCATGTATTTACTTTGTAGGTAGAAGTGTGTATATAAAGAGGATTCATTAATAATACAAAAGTGTATAAAAGGGAAAATTTCATGTATTTCTGTACTAATCCCTTTCTACTTTCTTTGCATTCGTTTTATTGATTTTCCTCATATACTGTAACTTACGGCTTCTTAATCTGTGTCTCTGATATTGAGGAAATCGCACAGTGCACGCTTTTGGCTTAAGTATTTGTATCTGTAAATACTTTCCAATAAATACTTCTTTTACATGGATCAATTTTTCTAGGTATGCCAGTAATTAACAAAGGCGACTATAAAAGCTGGTTCATTTGTAGTTGCTGTAATAGGATGTAATAAAGAAGTTGTATGATATTCTGTATATACATGAGAGTTAGGCTTTTGATGCATTTCCTTCTTTATTTAATCGTTTTAACATTTTATTTGGTTATTTCCATTTTATGCCCGACTCCACTATAATGCTTTAATTTATCTTTTGAAGGGGAATGTCTTGACCCCTGAAAGTATTTATTATTTTGCAAGGAGTCATGCGTAAGGACATTGTTGCGCTTGTCACTTGTCACGCACTTATTGAATGAGCAGCTATTTTCAATAATAAATTACTTTTTGCGTATTTAAAATTGTCAGCTAGTTGTTTGATAAGCGATGATGAACATATTCGCGTCCATCACCAATGTCCTTACATCCGTGACGTAGTAGACTAAGTTTGTAATAGGAATGATGGGGTGGAAGTTGTTTGTACGTTCCAAGTAATAATATCTCCGCCATACGTTTTAGGTTGTATAAGGCCGAGTAATATGTTTGTAGCTCAATATGTATGTTATTTCGTTTGAAAACTTTTAGCAGTGATGAAAAGTTATTCTTTGGTTGACTGCTTCATTGAAATATTTTCCATCAGAATTATATTGTGTATTTAATTTAAAAGTGAATGTATTTTGTTTGCACTACTACGAATTACCCACAGATTAATCAAGATTTGGAAAAGCAAATGTGACCTGTGTGGCATTTCGTGAAAACTCAGTTAAACATGGACGAGTATGAATGAAATGCAGATGCACAAACGTGGTCATCAAGGGACAGTATCCAGCCTCTGGGCATAAGGATTTCGTCGTTCAATTTCTTATGAAAAGAAGCAAAAAAGGTACGTTTTTGTGAAAAATAATTTTATTTAGGTTTATTAGTTGTATTTAAACTCAGTTAAATTAAAATGTAAAGTAAAAGTTTCCGTATATAACTTTAGTTTTTAAAATGTGTTAAGTTTGGTTTGATTTTGGACTGTAGCCTACTTTCTAGTTAGCGAACCTCATAGAGTTACAAAGATCATATAATACTATTAAGGCAACATTCTTGATTGATTATTATTAAAAATTGAATTTTGTTTTGGTTTTTAGGGTGGATGATACTGACTGGAAGTCGCTGAACGTGTAGGAAGTTGCGATGAGTTTTACGGAACGGAACAATATAAAGATTTTTTACTGACGTCTTGCACGGTGGGCGTTGCCATAAAGTCTGAAAATGCATACAATTTGTTTTGTAACAATCATTATGAATAAATCTCGAACTGATTCATTTAAAAGAATTATTACGATTTGTAAGCATCCGTTTTCACGAAATCCAACAAATGATGCGGTCCAAGTACCCACTGATCGGCCAATGGTGGTGCTAGTGGGTTGTCCTCAATACGTATAATACTGCGGCCCCCACCCAGGTCAAGGTTGGCTACAACAATGGACATGCGACAATCTTACTACTTTCATCTTGGAAAAATGATTAAAACATAAATAATTTTAGTACCAATTTCTGGAGGAAGCCATTGAATCGTGTTTCCTTGTACATGTAGTTCTCGCAAACGAGTTAGGTATCCGATTTCTCGTGGAATATGGCTGATACTGTTGTTGCGAAGTACAAGCTGCAATGAAGAAAAAAAATTTGTTTACATGCTTTCATTAAATTATCATAATACATTGTTTCCGTTTGCATTTTTTAGACGTACTATTTGTAGGTTGCGGAGCTTTCCCAGCTCAGGGGAAACATTTTCGAAATAATTGTCACCCAAATATAACGCTCTCAAGGTTTCTGAAATGTTTTGGTATAAATTTGGTACTTAGTATTTATTTTGTTCTGAAGATTTTCTCCAAAGATCATTAACGTTTTCTTACCCATCATCCAGAAATTCCCAGGTAATCCATCTTCACTAAGTTTGTTGTGAGTAACATCTAAAATTTCCAGACTGGGACAGGCACCAAATCCACGTCCAAGATTTGTCAATCGGTTTAAACTGGAAATATTTTTTAAAGGTAGCATTTAAGTTTTTTTCTGAATATCCATTAAAATTATTTTATTTACTCACCCGACATTGAGAATTCGAAGTTTTGGCAGTGATGAGATTGCGGTTGGTAGCTCTTCTAACTGATTGTTGAACAGAGTGAGAATTTCCAAGTTTACCAGATTCGCTATGGTTGATGGCACAGCTAAAATTTCAATGCAAACAATTACCTACAAATCAATCAACCTTTCACAAATAAAGGGAAAGCATTATTAGTCGGAGTCACCGGAAAAAACAAGGAAACAGCCTGCGATCATTAATGTTTTAGTATTAAAATTATGTAGCCAATTAGTTTGCCAAGTTGGTTGTTCTTACATCGGATTTTGTTGTGGGACAAAGTCAACCTTGTCACGAACTCCATCGACACTGCAAGAGAAAGTAGAGCATTGTGTCAGTGAAAGCATCATACACATCATTGCGTCAAGACATTTGTTGCTCGTGAAAAAATTGATGGTTTGATTTATATTATGTCATGTTTCATTGTCATTGTTGAGAACGCTTTTTATTTTATTCAATTTCCAATATGAATCTTATGTACAGAATCATATTTGTTTGTATATTAAAGAGTATTCATTTTCATAGGTATATATTGCTTATTCATTGCGTTGCAGTTCATAGTCAAGTATTACCACTTGTTGATACATTTCAAATATTTTATAACAGAAGGATCCTTTTTTACTCCTGCACATGGCACATTATTATTATGTTTAGTTTGGTAACATCTACCTGTTCATCCTACTGTAGGTATTCGTACTTCTACTCACTTCTACTTGCCTGTTATCATTCATTCATTACTATTACTATATTCAAGTTTCCGTAAAAGGAAAAGGCCTTGTTCCTCTTTGTAAGGTAAGGTAAAAAGTAGATGTATATGAATGAGCTAGCATAGAAAGGATCGGCACAAAATAGTCACTAGTATAAATAGAAACGTGACGATAGACGATAACTATTTTCGCTATAATATGTCATTCTTATGAATGAAGATTGAAGGTCTCAAAAAAATTTGGACTACACTGAATTATTCTGATGCATAAATTCAGTTTTACATTTCGATTTTCGATTGAGATAAAATTTCCTTTTCACTTCACACTCCAACATCTTTACTTAAACTCATGTTTGTCATGATTTGTCATGTTCTGTAGTCCTGTTTCCGTATGATGTTAGCCATCAAGTCTTGTGTGACCAATGTTTGTCAATGCCTTGCATCAAGACAAGATTGCATTATCAAGATTTATAATGTAAAGTGTCAACATGTATATTTAAATCGACTCATTTCACCGAGATTCTTTGTATCTTGACTTTCACGTGCACATATTAAACATTCGATTAATTTACCATCGTGTATTTGCTATTTACACTTTGTCACACAATTCTTTGTGACACTTCTTATTCATAGTTTTCTCATAACTAATTGAAAAAGGATTTTCAAAAAATTGTCTAAAACTCTTTGTCAATACATAGGAACGTCCCAACTTTGTGACAGTCACATTCCAGTCATTTGGAATGTAATTTACGTTTAAATCCCATAATTAAGTGTATATAAGTCACAAAGATTAAATATTATGCAACTTACAAAGTCCTGGAAGCTCATCAAAGGTTCCAATGCCCTTTTCAACCAAATCCAATTCAGGATTTTTAATTTCTCGGGCTTCCCCAAGCACCTTCTTTAGCTTCGTCATCTTGTTACTGCCCACAAAGTTGCAGGAAACTGGAGCAGAGTCCGTCATGTTGCTATCCTTTTGTACTTACTTGATCAGATCGTTTTCAGGAAAAAATTTGTGCTATGCTGCTGTATACACAATATCCAACATGCGGTTAAGGCTGCACCAAACGATGATCAGCTATGTATGTATTTTATACAGCTTTAAAAAGGATATAAACATAAAAACATGGAATGAATACGATGAAGATGAAACGATAATAACATTTTTGTCTATAAAAGTAACAAGTATGTTGCTTCTACTTGCTAAGTGCTTTACGAAAAAGGCCAAAAACTTGTACGAGAACTATGAGATTTAAACAATCTGAACTGTTATTTCATGTATCATCCATGTACGTATTTTCATTCTTGTATACACACTTAGCTAAATATTTTCCATCTTCTCTTTTATTATCCAACTTCTCCCGTCGTCGCGTGTCCTCCTCCAATCTGTACAAACTGTTTGTATCCTACTTTATATACATACCAAAAAGTAAAATGCATGGAATTTTGGGCTTGGTCTTTCGTGTGATTTTCTTACAACTTACAACCAATTCATGTGTCCCAAATGTTTCTAGGATAATCATGTTGTGTTTATTTACAACATTCACAAGACAAGAGACAAAGAAACTTTTGAAATAAACACACGTTCCACAACATGTTTCTAAGTATTTAGCACTTTAGCACGAGAACAAGGCTTGTATGTATGAAAATGTTGAGTCGGATTTTTTATACAAGAGATAATAGCCAATTATACATTGTACTAGCTACCAGCACACAAGTTTACTTTTTTTTGGCCCTCTCGGTTATTTAAAAAAATAAATTGCAATGCTACAAAAATTACATAAAGAATATTTTACCATATATAGCTTGAAGATTCCAACTATATTTGAGTTAGTTGGACGAGAGGACGACGAGGACAAACAGCAATGTAAGAATTTAGTTTTGCTGGGAGCTTTTGCACAGAATACTAAATAGAAAGAGTACACCTTATTATGTCTTCATGATTATTTTGCGGTATAAAGCTTATTTTCAGTTTGATGTTCAATTTATTAGTAAAACTCAAATTTGTGTGCGCTGCAGCTTATAGATCAACTTTTAATGTAATGAGTAATGATATAATTCAACATTCAAGTGAATAATATACACAATGCACCAACAGCGCAGTTTAAAACAAACAGATTGACTTCAAAAATGTGATTGTGACACAATAAAAAGATTGTTAATCGAAATGTATACATGCGTTTGCTTACATCATAAATGAAATTTATAAAAAATGTGAATCAGAAGCCGATCAGGGAGATGAGTTGCATGACAAACATTTTCAGCTTTCAAACCTGAACTGCTTTGAAAATAGTTTTTTTTAAATAAAAACGAGATAGATGCTATGTAGAACTGTAGTCGACAGTCACCATCATAGACAGACGGATGGATGGATATGGTTGATTGTGTAAAATAAACGTACAGACAGAAGCAAAAAAAGTGTAAGATTTGTTTGAGACGGGATATGTGAGGATGTGATTTAACTGCTAAGGTTGGCCATGGACTAAATGGTGCATGTGTGAATAATTGCCAAGAAAGCATTCATCTTTGTAAGATCACTTCAAATGTTCATAAGAGATGAGACCTACGCGTTGTCGTGTCGTTGATGTCGATAGGATGTGTGAATGGCAGCGGATAGTATGGAGGCGAAAAAGAAACATAATATTTAGGGAGATGGGAGTTGCATGAAAACGAAAAGCTTGTGTGTTGTTGTACCTTTGCTAGTTGTTTCAAGTTCTAAAAAGGCTTAGCAAAATATTTAGCATAGACAGAAGGAATATCCAAAATTGCTCAAAGAGAGTTTATATTTTATATCCATTTTGTCATTACCTAGCGTGTAGGCGTTATCTTTAATGTGTATTTATACTATACTAACTTGTACAGTTTTGTGCCAATCCAAACATTTTGGGTCTTTGCAAGATTCTTTAAATGAGATTTCATTCGAAAGTAATGGCAAGTATAATATGCCCATTGCCCATGCAATATTTACTATCAACTATAAAGCCCGTGTTACGTCACTTCCTTTGCAACAATATTATTAGGTCAGATTTTTATTTTCTGTTGGAGATAAGGTATGAAAAATAACTACAGACTGTGTAGGTATAATAGAATACAGTGTTATCTCATTTCATTCAAAATAATATTGCTCTTCAAATATCAATATGCTTGTTTTCTTGTAATTCAGAATGTAATGCATTCAAAATATTTCACGTGGTGGACTCCCTAAATTTTTAATGAAATTAAAAATGACCACGCGTTTGTATTTTGTATCATATTACATAAATGGAAATGGGTGTTCTTCGTTTTAAACATGATTTTTTATACATTTGATGCAACTGAATGTTATAGAAAGGGTGGACATGAATGGTACACGACAAGTCTACTATAACCAAATTCATGGGACTGTCATGCCTATATGTGTGTCTGGCTCTCTCTGGCTGGGCTTCACTCACTTTGTTAAGCGTGTAGGTGGCTTTTGGCAAGAAGATGGTTAAAATCGTTGATTTTTATTATAAAGCCAATGAACTTATCTTGTTATCATGTTGCTGTTTGTGATATTTAGGTACTTCATACACAGTCGTGTATTTTTGTTGGCAATGCTGGTGTTAAATTTGTTTGTATTCCAAATTTCTTGACTATAATACTAAAGCTAATATTATGCTAAACTTAATGCACCATATTGCAGTCCTCTTTTGAACAAACGGTGTAAATAAGTACTCTCTAAACACAGCATGAAAGTTGTAGCCACCTATAAATTTCATGGTTTTCCTCCATGTGTCGCTGCACTGGCATTTATCAAATATAGCTAGCCAAAATCTGCTACTTTGTTAAAAGCCTATGATGCACTTTCCCCTTATATTCCATTCCGGTATTTCAAAGGATATTTATCTTTCGTAAGTAAATTATTCCTACGTTCGGGTAGTTATTAGAAAAGCATGCATGTTTGGCACTTCATGTGAAAGTTGTTAGTTTTTTTTCTTGAAGTATGTCATGTGTGGTTACCTCACTCATTGTCGGCGATGTAAATACAATCGACGTATGAACGCATAAAATATTTATTGGAAACGCGAAGTACATAGAGCTAAAAGTAAGTCAGTAAAGTTTGCAGAAGTGAGAGAAAAATGTAAGTACAAGTGTGTTTACTTGGAAAATGTCAAACAAATAACCAAGCAAGCTTTTTTCAGCAAACAATTTGCATACAACTTATTTTTTATTATTCATAGACCTAACAATCATCAATCACTTATCAATAAGGTTGTATAAGCTCATAAATATGCACGAACGAATTAGGATGATTTGAAAGATAAATTTTTAACCAACGTATTTTAACCTTTTAGTGCGTATAAGGAAGTAATCGATTTAGTATAGCGTTTAGTCTCGTTTTTCCATCGCACTGAAGAAACTGCTTACATAAACTACTAGTTAGCCACTCGGCAGCGGAAGTAATTTTACCAAACCAACTTATTTATATGCTATTTATCACCTTTCTTTGAATTTGCATGTCTGCATCTAAATAGGCCATGATTTCTAAAGTAAAATAGCACAAAAAAAATTCCATCATATTGCATCCTTGAGGGTCTCCATTCATTGAAAATGTCAGAGTATAAGCAAGCAAGGTAAGTAATCTGATGGAAATATTTTTACACACACTTTCTGGAACACAATAGTAATGCTCAAGCAAAAGAAAAATGTATTACAGCAAATGCTTAGCTCTTAGCTTAGTAATATAATAAGATGTAATAAAGCTTTTATTACATATTCTATGTTTAGTCGATATGACGGTCAAGGTTGCATGTGTGGCTAACATAATTATGAGTAAGTGGCTTTATCTTTGGAGGTAGAAGTGAAATTGCAAGATGAAGCTTTTAAAATTCTTAAAAAGTGTGTAATGGAAACTGCAACAAGGATGTCAAATATCCAAATAATATTATCAATGGACCATTTCCTTGCAAAAAAACTCAACTGACTTGTGCATTGGTTTACAAAAAATGTTTTTAGTTTCTCCGAAGCCGCATTCCATTGTTGCATTCATGCTGCTTTCTATTGACATCCTCTTGCTTCAAATTATTTTCCCCAATTCAAGTAGTAATAGTAATTTTCATGCATGTAAAAGTAAAAACAAGAGAAGGTGTAATAGTAATGGCAAATGGCAATATGTACATGTGAAGACAAGAAAGGAAGCCTCACAGACAAGTCAAGATAACCAAAAATGCCGCACCATTCTGCACTGCTACTATCTCACTCACACCAAAGAATCTCCTTTTGTTTTAAACTTGTAAATGTAAATTGTAAGATACACCAACAGACTATCAGCAATTTTGCTGGAAAGCATAGACAAAATGTATACATAATTTTTGCTACGGTGGTGGAGAAACGGAAAGCAAGTTTTCTAGGCTAAAGTAAAACCAAACCACATACATGTATACAATGCAATGCCTGTGTGAATAAAGAATCTACCACTACCCCGTCACTGGAAATGCTTTAGGTATACTTACAGCAGCATTGCAAAATATTCCAGACCAGGATAATAGACCTTTCTCCCACTTTCCTATTTGCTGTTACTTGCCTTCGCCGATATGTCTCACTATAAACGTGAAGAAACCTGTATAAAAAACTCATACAAATATTTTGGAGACTATGGCATGCCATGCGCTCTTCCTATTTTATTCCCTGCCTTTAAGCCAGCAGTATATAGTGCCGATGGTGGTAGAGAAACATAAACAGCATCTGAATAACACGGAGAACCGTTCCACTACCCAGTAAGAAAGAGCACACACATTACAAACGACTTTCACAATTTGAAGGAAAATAGAGCATCAAGCATATGAACAAGCATTCTGCTTCGCTCTTTTGCAGACTTTCTTCCCTTGAAATTGTAGCAGTCTGGATTTGATGTAGAAGGAGCGAACACCGTAATTTCCCAACCGGAGGGGAAAAGGGCTTGATTCTCTCCTTTTTGTGGACTGGAACAAGGTTACAGAGATATTCTCATTCATTTTCAGTGCAGTAACAGGAAAATATTCGATACAAAGGAGGCAAAGCGACGAGACGAAGGTACTGCAAAGCTGCCTCAGAAAACAAGTGCTACGGTGAAAGAAATAACATACCACACGAGTGTATCCGTTACCTTTTATCCTGTCTGTTCACTAAATTGAAATTCTTACTCTCAATTTATAAATTTTCTTCATTCAGAAATTCATTCAGAAGAGAACAAGTTTGTTAGAGTTTTTAAAAAGAGAAAAATTGTTTGTTCAAAAAAAACTGTTTCAAATGAGAAGAGAAAAGGTACAAAATCTATCTATTCTTTTTTTTTTCATAAAATTTCTTCTTATTATTCTATACTTCAAAAATTCAAGCCCTCAAATTAATTTAAAATCCTTCTTTTTATAAAATCGATCACGTATATATTTTTTACACATAGTTTCTTCTTCTTCTCTGCTTTCAATAAAAATTGCACCAATATTTTCTTTTTGTTATATGAATGTTCTTTGGGAAAATGCACTATATCGAAATATATACACACTTATTTATTACATAGCAGCGCACAGCAGTCTGTTTTTCCTTTCACTGCACTACACACCTACAAATCATGATTCTGATTTGATTACCATCGCAGTAAACAGAAAATAACACAGCACGGCAACTCTTTTCTCTCCTGTTTTTTCTCTCTTTTTTATCCTTTAACTATTTACGTAACGATTTCTGCACGGAATGCCCCTCGCTGCCCTATATTATAACCTCACTGACTCATTGCTATTTCACCTGCTTTTCATAAAAGAACGAACGATAAAGCATTATCACATGCAAAGTAACCACACATAATAGAATATCAGCCTATCCCAAATTGCATAATTCTGTCATCAACTGTGTCATGAAATTGTTATGAACACTTCACTCATGTCAACTTTGCGACAACAAGACTTTGCTGGACTCCGACAAACCGAACTTTATACATACATACCCACACCAATCTATCTCTGTATGCATTTCATTTATGAATCATTTAGCACGTAACGATTCCATCTATATCGTTTTAGCCAGTTTAGTCAATTAGTACCGCTGTGTCCACTGCAATTCGAGTGTAGTATTTTCAATAGTAGAGGAAAATGCTATATTATAAAACATGTCTTTGTTCTCCGTTCGTTTTTTTTACTCAAAGTGTTCGACTCTATACTATTCTAAAAGGATTCACATATTGCGTAGTGCTGCACCGGAAATGTTTCAGATGACCGATATTGCTTCTGCCCTGCACTGATTTTTCCTTTGTTAAAAATATATTTATCAGTGATGACTGATTGCATAACTATTATCATCGTTTAGTGTACATTATTATTAGTATAGGGAAAGTGCAAAACTAAAAAGACTCTTTGCATGCAATTTCATGATCAGCTTCTTTCTTTCTTAGAAGCTTCAATTTATCCTTGTCGCGTCCAGCCCTTCCCATCATCCCAATTCCCAAACCTGAAATTGGTAAACGAATATATGCTAACATTGCACTTGGCAAATGTGTTTTGGGGATCTCTCGTTCACTCACATCACATCAAATTGTGATTAATGAAAACCGACAGAATGTATGTGCTCTTACATACACTACTTGTTTGTCTTACGGTTGTATTCATTCGCACACTCTCTAAATTACTTTGGAAAAAGTCAGAAAAAAGTGCTAAGGGATGAACATATTACGGCTAACAGACAAGTACTGTCTTTGCCACTTTTACATCTGTAGCGGATACTTGCACGTGGAATAAAAACTAGAGAGAGAGAGAGGTCTAACACAAAGAAATCTAACTTTGCAAATATCTGCAGTATAGTTTTCATTCTGCTGACTGATGGATAGTGTGTGAGCCAGCTCAGCAACAAGGCTCGCGCTCGTTGACTCGTCTATAATACTAACTAGTCTTATAATATGCAGTAGAAGAGAGAGAAAAAAGCGACATCGTTGATAGCGAATTGGTTGGCTGGTTTCTTGGCATGCTTAAACGTTCAAGGAAGGACATGTCAAGACAAGAAGTCAGAAAATTTCAGCCATAGCATTAATTACCGGAAGCCTAGAGAAAGAAAGGCCGATTGAAGTTATAAGCTTATATAAGCGTTTATACTAAAAGTCTAGATTCTGAAAATTTGTATTCATGAAGCTCTGCTCCAACCGTGCAAACACAATTG